>VDFB02000017.1:25741152-25805789 GCA_007258455.2 Sequoia sempervirens
TTGTGAAAAGCATTCTTTTAGCGATAATTGATAATAATTAATAATTTTCTTGTTGCTCCAAGGTAATTATCCCAATGGCGTAAAAGGGTAAATATTATTGCCAATAGATTTTAACTGATTAGCATGATTTGAAATAAAAGTTAGGATACTTTTATGTTTTGGCAAATAAAATATTATTAATGGTTAAACCGAATTAAATAAATAATAAACATGCAATAAATATTATTTTGAAATTCAAGTTCGGTTATGGGGAAGGTGAAAAGTCATTCGGTGGTTGGGAATCGGTTCTTGATTTATAACTAACCAAGAAAGAACTTAAAAGGGGAAAAGCAATGCATCCGAAGAGGAGGTCAGTAATAAAGAAGATTAAAAATTCCACAAACAGCTGCCGTGATTCGTGCTTGAATGGTATGTCGCTTTTTCAACCCTACGTCTCACATTTTGTTTTCTTCAAACGCCTGCCAGTTTTCGTTTGAAATTGTCAATAAAAATAAAATAATAATAAATAAATAAAATAAAATAAAAATCCATTTTATGACTACTCCTCGAAGCATTTGGTTTATGAATGCAAGCAATGTTAAACACAATGAGACAAAAATATTATAGCTGTGGTCGTGAATCGCCATTGATTTCTATTTGGTCTCTTTATCACTGTGAACTTCTGCCATATATCAACACCTAACATTTGAATGTTTGGGAATTGATCTTTTTTCCCCATTGTTGAAACGATATTATCTATTTCAAGCATTAGTGAATTAATCGTAATCTGCTAACATTAAATCATCCTCCACGTTGCTAAAGGTGATTCGTCCAAACAACAGTCTTTTTTGTTCATTGTCCTATTGTCGTTTTCTTTGGATTCATCATTGTCACTGGCAAATCTTATGACCTTGTCCTCTCAATTGGACAAATTCTATACATTGCCGTGATAGTGGTAGGCTCAGAAATTTGCAAGCACAGAATCAGTATTTTTCTTTTGGAACCTTGTTAATTTCCCTTGAGCCAAAATTATTGTTTCTTTTATTTTATCTTTTGTTGGGAAAGGAATAGAGATTAGAGGATGTCTGTTTAGTCATTCTATCTGATAGAGTCAACATGATAACCTGTTATACAAACATTGTCACTAGGATCAAGATTAGAGTAAATATAAAATAATAATATCAGCGCACTGGAACAGAACAGGAAGTTTAAAGGTTTAAATAATCTGTTCATTTCTGCTGGTAATCTATCGCAATTGCTGCACTGGAAAATAATGTTACCAAATTTGGTGAAGGTTAATTTCCAAACTTCAAACTTAAGCGCATCCCTGGTAACTCACCAGCAAACAGAAATATTGTACATTGGTTTTCCTGCCTCTTAAGTTTTGTAATTGCCCCTCGCTTGTCTCTTTACCTTCTGTCATGTGAATAACACCTGAAGATTTGATAATAATGCAAGTAGATGGTGATATTACCAAATTCCAAAATATTCACCTCTCATATAAATGGCCTCTCACATTGTTGCAACCGTAACCATCTCAAACTTATAGAAAGCTTGGTTCGTGTGTCTTCTCTGATGCCGTCCATGAGCAGATTGTTCAAGCGAATAAATTGAGGACCAATGAGCAGATTATTTAATTCTCTTGGTCTGCGCAATGTTTCTAGCCTTTCCAGTTACCTCCGTTCACTCGAAGCTGAGAGAAATTGATGTTATTGGATACAGTGTTTAGATGAGCTCCTTCACATAGTCTAGTAATCTAAATTTTTAAAATCTTCCCAAAACTATAGGCAAAATTATCACAGCTGCAACCTCAGACGTGCAAAAGTGTAGTAAATTAAATAGTCTCACTGAAACCATTGGCAACCCATCATAACTACAACTTTTCATTTTGCAAGGTGTAGTAAATTAACTAATCTCTGTGATTGCTGGTTGTAACCTGTCGCAACCGCAGCCCTTGAACAAAATAGGAAGTTTAAAAGTTTAAATGGCCTCCTTGATTCTCACAAGGATAAATCTATTGCCGATGTCTACTCCAAACATAGAAGGGTGCAAAGTTAAAATAGCACCTCTAATTCTCTCATACCGGGTCCTCAAGTAATCATCTTTGAAGCTCTCGGCTTTTCACTCAACTAAGTTGCCTTCCTCACTTTCATTGGAATGAGTTCTTATTGAGGCATCTTTTCAAGAGTTCATCTGCCAACTACCATTGAGCATCCGTTGTTTCCTTTGGTAAGTACGTTTGAGTTTAGGCTCTCAAGATTTTGGGCATAGATAATTTAAATTCATAATTCCACTATAATATAATGTATATCGATTGGACTTAGGATTCTTTCTATCATAAGATTTAAATGGATTGGATATTGATGATGCGTTTATTATCGTCACGTGCATTTATATATATATAGATTATATAAATTGTTTGTTACTTAATACATTTTTTATTGATAATTGATATATGTGTATAATTGTATCATGTTATATGAAGATAAATAGTAAAAGGATTGTCACCAAGTGAAGTAATAAAATGTTACGTGTAATTAGATAGTTGATTTGAAATAAATTATTTAATCAGCTTTAGAAAATGAATTGGGTAAATAATTAAATTGAAAATTAGGGGCACTTAGAATTTGACGCAAATGTTAATATTGATTATTTTCTCAGTTAGGGTGATTGTTGTTTATGGGTAATTACTTCAATTTATATAATTAATTATTGCATTCTTACTATTGTTTCAAGACATAAAAATTACTAATGATAGGCAATGCTATTTCAAGTAGAGCAACGATATGTCTTTTCAAGCAAGAATGAGATAAATGGTGAATGTAATCAATTGGAATATATTTGTTTTAATCTATGTTTGGAATAGTATATTTGTAGTGTAGTGTTCATGATTAGTTATCTTTTAGAACACAATTGTATATTAATTGGCTCATTATATTTATATGTTCATAGTCAGGAATGGTTATAAATCCTAAATTGGAATAAAAGAAATTAGTAGTAATAATAAGAAGAATAGAAAAAATTATAATGATGTGAAATATAAATAAAAGTTTAAAAATATTTTATATAACTACATAATAAGTACATAATTATAATGTAAGTTGATTTGTTTTGAGAGTACCCTAAAAAGGATATTTGAATGGTAATTAAAGGAGAAATTTTTTTAAGGGGAAATATACGTTGGATAGCTTTAGGCTCCATTCAATCAAATGTCTTGTTTTGGATAAGATAAATAGAATGTTTCTTTTGTTACTATTAGTGGTTAAATTTATCCGTGAATGTTTGTAGTATATTAGGAGTCTACACTTGGTAGTTGTCATAGTAGAATAGTAGTTTTTAAAAAAATGTATATATATTTGTGGTTGGGACATAAGTTGTATTTTGTTAGTTATTTAATCTTATGGTTGCGATAAATTGATTAATCAAGGGAGTAATGTGTAGAAGGGAAATAGTATATTGATCCTTTGGGAGTTTGGTTTATGGTTGTATTTTGTAGTCTTATAATTGGTGGTTGTAATAACTATTTCATTGAGGAATTGTGTATGCTAGAATTAATCGTTATTTTTAGTCATGGTTAAATATTGATGTAAACTTTATTTTGTCTTCATTCTGGTAGTTTTATAAACTTGCATAAACGTTGAAATAAATTGTTCTTGAATTGAGACTTCTTTTCTAATTAAATTCTCTTGGATTGTTGATTAGGGGATAACTTTATGATGATCCGAGTTTCTAATAAATGTTGTCTTATATGGATACTTATTTAGAACCTTGAGATTGTAATTGTTTTGAGTAGGTTGGTTTCTTTTAATTGGGAATGTGATTAGGTAGTTGTTATCATTATCCTGTTGTTAGTTATATGAATGTAATTTTTGTGCCACCATAAGGGGTTCTTGTGAAGAGAAAATTGAGGTCTCTCGTGGAACATCTAGTTGGTGGCTTTTGGATATTGAGCGATTTTGTTGATGTGTGGATTGCATTTTTATTTTGCTGGGGGTTGACAGAGCTTTCTTTGTGTGGTTTTATGGATTCTTTCGATGTGACTTTTCGTGAGTTGATTTTGAGTTGGGAATGTTCTCTCAATTAATGTATGTTGCTATTCGTTGGGAACCAGTATGTGTTCTTTTGTTCTTTACCTAAGTGGCAAATTGGTTAATGTTAACTTTGTCATGATTGATGGTTCTACTTGATGAGTCAAATTGAAAGGTTCTTTGAAGTATGGGTATTCCGAGAGGAGAAAATAGAGGTTTCCCTTGGATTCCCGATTTAGTTCGTATCAAAGTTGTTGGTGTTGTTGAATGGAGTTGTGGATCTTATTTTGGTGTATTTGCTCATTATATTTGAATTGAAAATAGTTCTTCAAGGTTTTGCTTTTATTGCTGTCAGTTCCTTGATGGGGAAACCCTAGTGTAACCTTATGAGAATCTTCCAGAGGTTTATTTTACTATTGGTTAATCTTCCTCCTTTTTTGTGCCCTTCTTGTGGCAAGTGTTTTGGTTTCATGTTTTTGAAAGGGTTGTACGGGAATCGTTGAGATTTTGATTATGTATTTATGGAAAGATGGGGGATGCCTTGCATGCTTCTCTGTTGTGATCTACTGTACTTGTTATGTTGTACAACCCTTGGATTTGGTTTTTTATGTTTTGAGTGGCTAGAGTGGGAGTGGCTCTAAGTGGGTGGTCGGCGCACAAAGGGGCGCCAGGATAGCCCTCGTTAGAGTGAAATTAATAAGTGATAATTTAAATAATTAACTAGGGGGTGGGTAGAATCACATTAAAAAGATAATTGATGCCTCATCCGCCTTTGAGTGCTACCACAGACTAAAGGGGATTGAGAAGGCCGTGGTTGGCAAGATCGTTGCCTTGTCTTCATGAAAGGTTAACGGTTCCGCATGAGCAACCCTATGGGGCGGCGCCTTGAAATGGGTAGTCTGGATAACCATAGATGGAGGCGGCTCCTAGCGCTCGGTTTTAGTCTGGATAATTTGTCAGTAGACGGAGGCGGCGCCTTGCGTTAGTAGTAGTCTGGATAATCCATGTAAGCCATGCGATGACACTCTCCTCTAACACTCCTTATTATGTTGTTTCTTTGGAAATCCTCTGGAAGTGGTTCTTTGTCTTGAATTGATGAAACATAGTTGTTTTGAATTGATTTATGGTTTTACCCTATTTGATCTTTGGTGTATTCTTTGGTCTTGTATAAATCTTGTGGATGTTGGGTTTTGACCTTGTACTCTTATGGTACTGTGATATGATGTTATTGTATTGTGTCATTGTGATTCAGAATTGTGTTACGTTTATTAATTCAGTTTAATTCAAAAGTGTTTTATGATCTTCCTTTGGTTCCTTGTTTACTGGCTATTGCCTTGAATTATGTGATGAGATTTATGACTCTTGGATGTGGTTGATTATGTCATTCCTGAGCGTTATGACAATGAGTCTTGTGGTTCTCTGTTGGATGTTCTTGGTTGGGGTCTCTTTCTTGTTGGCTCCTAGCACGGGGGGTGGGTCTTCGGACTCACATGGTCGGGTGGAACGTGCCAAGCACCCCATTGGGTCCCCAGCTGAGGATTGAGAGGTGTGGATTGGTGCTGTTGCAGTGACTCCAGAGTTGTATTTGTCTTGGAGCCAGTTATGATACTTTGTATTCATCTATTCATTTGTATCATGCTATCTGGTGATGGTTTCACTCATATTTGGAACACTTTTGTATCATTGTACTTCTTAAACATTGTACTGTAATGGAATGTTAAACTTGGTGTGGATATTGGCTATGGCAGTTGTTATTCAATGTGTTAGGATGATCATGCATATGATGTATTTGCGTATTCAGATGGTTTCTTATCATTGATCATCTTGTATGTGTTATATTTGTTAATGCTTACTTTATATCTTTAGATTTTATTCTTTATGGTTGTTGTATGGATCTAAGTTGCGTAATGACTCTTCGTGTACCCCAAAGGATGTTTGTGTTAGTGAGTTTACTTAAATGAAATTCATGTTATGACTTAATGGGTATTACATGTATGTTATGTTTACTTTAAAAAATAAAAATAAAAAAAATTGTGCTGTAATTATTGTGTTATTGTCCTTTGGGGTTCGCACGGCGGGGCGTTACAACATTGGTATCAGAGCACAGGTTCATACACTGGGCACTATTTGTGCTCACTATGTAACCTTGCGCTTAGACCCGTGCGTCTTGAGTTTCACTTTTCTGTTGTCATTGTTGTGAACCTGAGTTTCTTCTGTTAACCAGTGTCGGGTCGATGGTGCAGAAAACCAAATGAAAGGATAGGACCCGCGGTGTAGTGCACAATGCACCGATATCCTTCCAGTCGGGGATGCTCTATGGACCCTTGAGTTTTAGTGTGATGTGTTTCTTGGTGATGTGTTATGTGTGTGAATATGTCAAGTTTGAGTGGAATTTGCGATTTTGTTGTCCTTGAATGGTGAATTATGTTTCCTTGAATCTGTGTAGGTGTAAAATTTTGCCTTTTTATTGAATTGATGTGAGATTTGGTGTTGAATAATGGTTAAAGTGAAGTTCTTTGTGTGAAAATTATGAGTTTTAATGAAAATGTGAGGCTTTGTAGAGAATTATACTATGATTTTTAGCAGAATATGGTATTTTTAAGTTAAGATGCAACTTGAATGATTGGTGCTAATGAGAAATGTTCTATGGTAGCTTTTGATTTACAGGAACTTGGCTTCAGAAACGTAGTGATGAAGGTAAAGTAATTGTAATATGTAGGTATAGATACTCATTATTTCAAGTAGTAGTTCCTTTTGATATAATAGATGAATTAGGTTTATGGTTAGCATCCTTATGAGAATATTGTTTAACTAATAAGAAGTAAACTGTTTACGAGTTACTAGAATTGTTTTGACTATTATGTGTAGTTAGTGGGAGGGACAGTGTGGTATCACTCGCTCGCGAGTGCCCTACTATGCTGGGATTTCCTCTCACGATGTATTTGTGATATATATGTATTGTGCACAATGTTTGTTTGCATGCAGGATTGCAGGAATTAAGTCTCGATTCCACCTGCATTGTCAGGACTGGGCGAGCATCATAAACACCCAATGGGCTTGACGTTGAACATAGGAGCTGACCAGAAAGTTTCCTCGACTTAGTTTTTCCACTCCGTCTTAGTGTTTGGAAATTAGTTTGGTTGCAACCCCGTTACTATTATCATTTTGGTATCTTTTCCTTATGTTGGGTTGTTTAATTTTCATTGCTTGCTTGATGACGTTTGATTGATGTTTTCATTTATGGTGTTGATGTGCTTATGATAATTGCTATTGTTGTGTTACCATGGTTATGCTTGAGCTCGACTTCCAGGAGTAAGTCGAAGCCTAAGGGGGGGAGGATGTAGTGCCCTCCATTTTGCGTTGGCTCTGTAATGCTCTTCAACTCGTTGTGAGGTCAAGTATTGTTGGACTTTGAGTGTATTTGATTTATTCTGCTCGATAAATGTTTTTGATCAAATTATGACATTAAAATGGGATTATAAAGTTAAAAGGTATAGTGGTTAATTAAAAGAAAATAAATAATTAGATAAATTAGTAAAGAATTATTAATAAATAAATTAATTAATTGTTTTTGTGAAAAGCATTCTTTTAGCGATAATTGATAATAATTAATAATTTTCTTGTTGCTCCAAGGTAATTATCCCAATGGCGTAAAAGGGTAAATATTATTGCCAATAGATTTTAACTGATTAGCATGATTTGAAATAAAAGTTAGGATACTTTTGTGTTTTGGCAAATAAAATATTATTAATGGTTAAACCGAATTAAATAAATAATAAACATGCAATAAATATTATTTTGAAATTCAAGTTCGGTTATGGGGAAGGTGAAAAGTCATTCGGTGGTTGGGAATCGGTTCTTGATTTATAACTAACCAAGAAAGAACTTAAAAGGGGAAAAGCAATGCATCCGGAAGAGGAGGCTGACACAAAGAAGATTAAAATTCCACAAGCAGCCAAGCATAGATTAAGGCTTGAATGGTATGTCATTTCTTTCAACCCCTTTAATAATCTCACATTTTGTTTTCTTCAACTGCCCTTGTTTATTTTTGTTGGAAATCATGAATAAAAAAAATAATAATAATAAATAAATAAAATAAAATAAAAATCCATTTTTATGACTACTCCTTGAGCATTTGGTTTATGAATGCAAGCAATAAAGAACACATGAGACAAAATATTATAGTTTGTGGTCGTAAATCGCTATTGATTTCTGTTTGGTCTCTGTATCACTGTGTAGCGTAGGCATAGAACTTGCCATAATTAACACCTAACATTTGAATGTTTGGGAATTGATCTTTTTTTTTTCCCATTGTTGAAACGATATTAACTTCTTTCGTTACTAGTGAATTAATCGTAATCTGCTAACATTAAATCATCCTCCACGCTGCTAAAGGTGATTCGTCCAAACAACAGTCTTTTTTGTTTATTGTCCTGTTGTTGTTTTCTTTGGATTCATCATTGTCACTGGAAAATCTTATGACCTTGTCCTCTCTCTCAGTTGGAAAAATTTCCTTATACATTACGTATAGTGGTAGGCTCAGAAATTTGCAAGCACAGAATCAGTATTTTTCTTTTGGAACCTTGTTAATTTCCCTTGAGCCAAAATTATTGTTTCTTTTATTTTATCTTTTGTTGGGAAAGGAATAGAGATTAGAGGATGTCTGTTCAGTCATTCTATCTGATAGAGTCAAGATGATAACCTGTTATACAAACATTGTCACTAGGATCAAGATTAGAGTAAATATAAAATAATAATATCAGCGCACTGGAACAGAACAGGAAGTTTAAAGGTTTAAATAATCTGTTCATTTCTGCTGGTAATCTATCGCAATTGCTGCACTGGAAAATAATGTTACCAAATTTGGTGAAGGTTAATTTCCAAACTTCAAACTTAAGCGCATCCCTGGTAACTCACCAGCAAACAGAAATATTGTACATTGGTTTTCCTACCTCTTAAGTTTTGTAATTGCCCCTCGCCTGTCTCTTTACCTTCTGTCATGTGAATAACACCTGAAGATTTGATAATAATGCAAGTAGATGGCGATATTACCAAATTCCAAAAATTTCACCTCTCATATAAATTGCCTCTCACATTGTTGCAACCGTAACCATCTCAAACTTATAGAAAGCTTGGTTCGTGTGTCTTCTCTGATGCCGTCCATGAGCAGATTGTTCAAGCGAATAAATTGAGGACCAATGAGCAGATTATTTAATTCTCTTGGTCTGCGCAATGTTTCTAGCCTTGCCAGTTACCTCCGTTCAGTCGAAGCTGAGAGAAATTGATGTTATTGGATACAGTGTTTAGATGAGCTCCTTCACATAGTCTAGTAATCTAAATTTTTAAAATCTTCCCAAAACTATAGGCAAAATTATCACAGCTGCAACCTCAGACGTGCAAAAGTGTAGTAAATTAAATAGTCTCACTGAAACCATTGGCAACCCATCATAACTACAACTTTTCATCTTGCAAGGTGTAGTAAATTAACTAATCTCTGTGATTGCTGTTTGTAACCTGTCGCAACCGCAGCCCTTGAACAAAATAGGAAGTTTAAAAGTTTAAATGGCCTCCTTGATTCTGTTGACAATCTATCATTGATGCAACACTCAAACATAGAAGGGTGTAAAAGTTAAAATAGCACCCCTAATTCTCTGCGCCTGTCCTGCAATCATCTTTGAAGTTTCTTGGGCTTTTCACTAAATTCAAGCTGCGCCCTTCCTGTCGCCCTTTCGCTTTGGAATGAGTTCTTATTGAGGAATCTTTTCAGTAGTTCATCGCGTCCAGTCATTGAGCGCCTGTTGTTTCCTTTGCAGCATGTTTGGAGTTTAGGTTTCAAGATTTTGGGCATAGATAATTTAAATTATAATTCCACTATAATATAATGTATATCGATTGACTTAGGGATTCTTTTCTATCATAAGATTTAAATGGATTGGATATTGATGATGTTTATTGCTATTGTGTGATTATATATATATAGATTATATAAATTGTTTGTTACGAATACATTTTTATTGATAATTGGATATATGTGTATAATTGTATCATGTTATATGAAGATAAATAGTAAAGGATTGCTCACTGGGTGAAGTAATAAAATGTTACAGAAAATTGTAATTAGATAGTTGATTTGTAAATAAATTATTTAATTCGCTTTAGAAAATGAATTGGTTAAATAATTAAAATTGAAAATTAGGTGCACTTAGAATTTGACACAAATGTTAATATTGATTATTTTCTCAGTTAGGGTGATTGTTGTTTATGGATAATTACTTCAATTTATATAATTAATTATTGCATTCTTACTATTGTTTCATGACCTAAAAATTACTAATGATAGGCAATGTTATTTCAAGTAGAGCAACGATATGTCTTTTCAAGCAAGAATGAGATAAATGGTGAATGTAATCAATTTGTAATCAATTGGAATATATTTGTTTTAATCTATGTTGGAATAGTATATTTGTAGTGTAGTGTTCATGAGATTAGTTATCTTTTTAGAACACAATTAGAGTATTAATTGGCTCATTATATTTATATAAATGTATATAGTCATAGGAATGGTTATAAATCCTAAATTGGAATAAAAGAAATTAGTAGTAATAATAAGAAGAATAGAAAAAATTATAATGATGTGAAATATAAATAAAAGTTTTAAAATATTTTATATAACTACATAATAAGTGCATAATTATAATGTAAGTTGATTTGTTTTGAGAGTACCCTAAAAAGGATATTTGAATGGTAATTAAAGGAGAAATTTTTTTTAAGGGTAAATATATGTTGGATAGCTTTAGGCTCCTTTCAATCAAATGTCTTGTTTTGGATAAGATAAATAGAATGTTTCTTTTGTTACTATTAGTGGTTAAATTTATCCGTGAATGTTTGTAGTATAGTAGGAGTCTACACTTGGTAGTTGTCATAGTAGAATAGTAGTTTTTAAAAAAATGTATATATATTTGTGGTTGGGACATAAGTTGTATTTTGTTAGTTATTTAATCTTATGGTTGCGATAAATTGATTAATCAAGGGAGTAATGTGTAGAAGGGAAATAGTATATTGATCCTTTGGGAGTTTGGTTTATGGTTGTATTTTGTAGTCTTATAATTGGTGGTTGTAATAACTATTTCATTGAGGAATTGTGTATGCTAGAATTAATCGTTATTTTTAGTCATGGTTAAATATTGATGTAAACTTTATTTTGTCTTCATTCTGGTAGTTTTATAAACTTGCATAAACGTTGAAATAAATTGTTCTTGAATTGAGACTTCTTTTCTAATTAAATTCTCTTGGATTGTTGATTAGGGGATAACTTTATGATGATCCGAGTTTCTAATAAATGTTGTCTTATATGGATACTTATTTAGAACCTTGAGATTGTAATTGTTTTGAGTAGGTTGGTTTCTTTTAATTGGGAATGTGATTAGGTAGTTGTTATCATTATCCTGTTGTTAGTTATATGAATGTAATTTTTGTGCCACCATAAGGGGTTCTTGTGAAGAGAAAATTGAGGTCTCTCGTGGAACATCTAGTTGGTGGCTTTTGGATATTGAGCGATTTTGTTGATGTGTGGATTGCATTTTTTATTTTGCTGGGGGTTGACAGAGCTTTCTTTGTGTGGTTTTATGGATTCTTTCGATGTGACTTTTCGTGAGTTGATTTTGAGTTGGGAATGTTCTCTCAATTAATGTATGTTGCTATTCGTTGGGAACCAGTATGTGTTCTTTTGTTCTTTACCTAAGTGGCAAATTGGTTAATGTTAACTTTGTCATGATTGATGGTTCTACTTGATGAGTCAAATTGAAAGGTTCTTCGAAGTATGGGTATTCCGAGAGGAGAAAATAGAGGTTTCCCTTGGATTCCCGATTTAGTTCGTATCAAAGTTGTTGGTGTTGTTGAATGGAGTTGTGGATCTTATTTTGGTGTATTTGCTCATTATATTTGAATTGAAAATAGTTCTTCAAGGTTTTGCTTTTATTGCTGTCAGTTCCTTGATGGGGAAACCCTAGTGTAACCTTATGAGAATCTTCCAGAGGTTTATTTTACTATTGGTTAATCTTCCACCTTTTTTGTGCCCTTCTTGTGGCAAGTGTTTTGGTTTCATGTTTTTGAAAGGGTTGTACGAGAATTGTTGAGATTTTGATTATGTATTTATGGCAAGATAGGGGATGCCTTGCATGCTTCTCTGTTGTGATCTACTGTACTTGTTATGTTGTACAACCCTTGGATTTGGTTTTTTATGTTTTGAGTGGCTAGAGTGGGAGTGGCTCTAAGTGGGTGGTCGGCGCACAAAGGGGCGCCAGGATAGCCCTCGTTAGAGTGAAATTAATAAGTGATAATTTAAATAATTAACTAGGGGGTGGGTAGAATCACATTAAAAAGATAATTGATGCCTCATCCGCCTTTGAGTGCTACCACAGACTAAAGGGGATTGAGAAGGCCGTGGTTGGCAAGATCGTTGCCTTGTCTTCATGAAAGGTTAACGGTTCCGCATGAGCAACACTATGGGGCGGCGCCTTGAAATGGGTAGTCTAGATAACCATAGATGGAGGCGGCTCCTAGCGCTCGATTTTAGTCTGGATAATTTGTCAGTAGACGGAGGCGGCGCCTTGCGTTAGTAGTAGTCTGGATAATCCATGTAAGCCATGCGATGACACTCTCCTCTAACACTCCTTATTATGTTGTTTCTTTGGAAATCCTCTGGAAGTGGTTCTTTGTCTTGAATTGATGAAACATAGTTGTTTTGAATTGATTTATGGTTTTACCCTATTTGATCTTTGGTGTATTCTTTGGTCTTGTATAAATCTTGCTGATGTTGGGTTTTGACCTTGTACTCTTATGGTAATGTGATATGATGTTATTGTATTGTGTCATTGTGATTCAGAATTGTGTTACGTTTATTAATTCAGTTTAATTCAAAAGTGTTTTATGATCTTCCTTTGGTTCCTTGTTTACTGGCTATTGCCTTGAATAATGTGATGAGATTTATGACTCTTGGATGTGGTTGATTATGTCATTCCTGAGCGTTATGACAATGAGTCTTGTGGTTCTCTGTTGGATGTTCTTGGTTGGGGTCTCTTTCTTGTTGGCTCCTAGCACGGGGGGTGGGTCTTCGGACTCACATGGTCGGGTGGAACATGCCAAGCACCCCATTGGGTCCCCAGCTGAGGATTGAGAGGTGTGGATTGGTGCTATTGCAGCGACTCCAGAGTTGTATTTGTCTTGGAGCCAGTTATGATACTTTGTATTCATCTATTCATTTGTATCATGCTATCTGGTGATGGTTTCACTCATATTTGGAACACTTTTGTATCATTGTACTTCTTAAAAATTGTACTGTAATGGAATGTTAAACTTGGTGTGGATATTGGCTATGGCAGTTGTTATTCAATGTGTTAGGATGATCATGCATATGATGTATTTGCATATTCAGATGGTTTCTTATCATTGATCATCTTGTATGTGTTATATTTGTTAATGCTTACTTTATATCTTTAGATTTTATTCTTTATGGTTGTTGTATGGATCTAAGTTGCGTAATGACTCTTCGTGTACCCCAAAGGATGCTTGTGTTAGTGAGTTTACTTAAATGAAATTCATGTTATGACTTAATGGGTATTACATGTATGTTATGTTTACTTAAAAAAATAAAAATAAAAAAAAATTGTGCTGTAATTATTGTGTTATTGTCCTTTGGGGTTCGCACGGCGGGGCGTTACAATGAGGGCGCAGCCAACAGAAGCTGCTAGGCGCAGCCCTGGTAGGGGCCGCATCCTCCCCATAGGGGGGCTGCGGCTTCTCCAGTTGCTGTGTCCTCCACTTTTATGAAGGGTTTACCTTTTTGTTTTTAAAAATAAAGAAATTTTGTTATGGTGAATAGAAAATTTTGAATTACATTTGATTTGTATTAATTTATATATATGTAATATATATATATTTATATTTATATATATATGTGTGTGTGTGTATGAATCTGTATATATACATTAGATGATATAAATTAATAATATTTTTATATATGTTTATATATATTTATATATATATATAGGTTTGAGAAAACTTGTGATGTATGAATTTAGAAAAAAATAAACTTGATATATTAAATTGCATGTAAATTTTTAAATTAAATATTTCTTTTTATAGTAAGTATGAAAGAGAATATTTAGAACGTTTATTTATTAGTCAAATTGAGAAAGTTAATCTGAAATAAAATGATGCAATTTTCTTTAATATATGAGAAATAAAAAAATATGAATTAGTAAATTTAATTCTTGGTATTTTTGATTGTTTGAATGGATTCAATATATCTGAACCATAGAAATTTTCTTTTCTTGATTTGCTATTAATGCATTCTTTTGGGAAAATTGGGAAAGTTATAGTTGTATAAGTCTTCCAGAATGAATTGTGTAGAACGGGTGTTTATTTGTTCAAATGTATTTCTTGAGTTAACTTGGGTTGTGCATGCATTAAATATGGTGTTCTAATATCGTTGAAGGTTATTTGTTATTGTGAGATGTACTTTGTGCACTTTGTAAACCCTAGTCATGAAAACTTAGAAATCCATGTTATGTTTAGGGGAGTGGCTTTTTGTAAGGGCCAACACACAAAGTGGTGTCAGGGTAACTTACAAGGAGTTAGTAACTTAGTGATAACTAAATGACACAGTAGTTAAATTAAAACTCTTAACAAGATGATCATGCCTCGCTTATGACTCTTGAGCTACTTCAGTCTTGAGTATAAGATGAGAAGGCCTGGAATGGAAAATCGGTGTCTTGTTTCTTCAAAATAAATTTGATTCCACAATAGTATGCAATAGGGGCCGGGTTTTGTAAGAGGTTACTAGGGTAACCCAAGGATTGGGGGCCGAAACCTAGGAAGAAACACCCAGGTAACCTTTGCAACATTGTGATGATACTCCACCTAGAATAACAATTAACCTTGTATTTGTAATACATTCAATTATCAAAATTTGGAAGCAATGTAACCAATAGTTTGTGTGTACTAGTGTCTAGGGTTAGTAGATTAGGTCTAGGTACCTTATTACTATCTCCTAGCACAGGGGGTGGACCTACGGGTACCACATGGTTGGGTGGAACGTGCACCTTACTCCGTTGGGTCCCCAATTTGATCATGACATCGAGAGCTTTACGGATGGAGAGCTCGCACTTGGAAAACTATGTGAACATCTTCATTGTAATTTGTAAATCTTGTATATGAAAACATCCCTCAAATGTTGTGAGGTGAACACTTGTAATTATAATTGTAATTATTATTGAACTACCTCACCATGATGGATGAGTATTGTATATTTATCAAATGCAATGTGTGGAAAAACATGTTTGTACCTTATATTATCTTGAATGAAATTCAATGTTATGCAATGTTTATCTTTATGTTATTATTTATTATGTGCAATGCGAAATACTTAAGTCACTTATGGGAACTCAAAGTAGTGTAATGTCGCATAGATTAATGAATGTATGTAACTAATTAACTTAATAATTAAACTTTAAAAAAAAAAATATTACACCATTATACACAATTGCAACATTCTTAGGTTATTAAGACGGGGCATTACATTTACTATAAAATGTTTGGTGTCTCATGTAACTTCACTTTGTAGTATTTTATTAGCAACTAAGTTATAGTGTTAATTTATTAAAAACCAGTTTAAAATAATTTTTTTAAAAGATAAAAAACATAAAATATAATAAAAAATGCACATTTTACTTTTTACATCATTTCAAAATTCAAAACATATATGCCACTTTTTAGTGATTCAAGTTTAAAAGTTGGATCAATGTTGTTTGTTTCCTTTTTAAAGTGTGACGCAACTTTGTACTTTTACCCACTTCAACTTCTCTTTGTGACATAATGTACCCTAAGAGCTTGCCAGAAGTAACACTAAAGATAGGTTTTTGGATTCAATCGTGCCTTGTACTCTTCAATTCAATCAAAGATTGATCCTAACACCTATAGATATCCTTTCGTTGTTCTTGATTTGGACAAAATATCAGCCACAAAGAGTCTTATGAATCATATAATGAATAATAAAACTCATTTCTCTCTGATAGGTGGCTCCAACATTCTTAAGACCTAATGGTATTATGTTCCAACAATACATTCCCCATGGACATGTGAATGTTGTTTTATGTTGATCTTCCTTAGCTATCATGATTTGATTGTACCTTGAGAACCCGCACGTGAGTGAAATAATTTTATGTCCAAATATCAAATCTATAATGATTTCATTTTTAGGAAGAGGAAAATAATCCTTGGTACATTCCTTATTCAAATATCTAAAGTTTGTGTATATCATGATGCCTTAGTGGGTTAGGAAACTGGTACAATATTTGAAACCCACTCAAGATAATCTATAAAGCTAATGAGTCCCACATCAAGAAGCTTTTGTAATTCTAGTTTGACTAATAATGCAACTGTGAATGCATTTTCCTTAGCTTTTCTTTTACTGGATTAGCTTGACAATAAACTGTACGATGGTGAACAACTACCTCCAGATAAAGACCTGACATATCCATAAAGGACAATGCAAAATTGAAATTTTATTCTTTTAGGAAAGTTGCCAAGTTTTTTATTCATCAACAAGGAGTGATTTTGTATAGAAATTGATTTGTGGTGCCCCCTTTGTTCCTGTATTGACTAGATTGGATATATCGACAAGCACTATTGATTTCTCTAGATGTATAATACTAAGTGGAAGATTGAATCCCTCATCCTTGGGTGCCTCAAAGAGGTTTCTAGCATTGGATACATCCTTTATTTTTATTGTTTTAAGATCAGAAAGTGCCATAGTGTGGTTTACACTTATGGATCGAGATTTTCTATTTTTCCACTAAGGGATTCAATTATTTCCCAATAGTATGCTAGTGTATCCAACTCAATATCAAAGCTTGATTTATGATCCCCAAATGACATGTGATCATGAAGTACCATGAACTCAGAGATAGCTTCATCTCTTTCAAATGAATCCAAAATAGGCGGTCCTTGTTGGTCCCAGTTTATAATTTGAGGCTATACTAGATTCAATTCAGTGATTTGGCTATTAGAAGCATAGGATGTGATGCTTATCATGAATAAGAAATCATCCTCAAATAGTTCTATTTATAGAGGGTAAAGTTGTTGATGGTATCATTACATAATGTAGGTAACCAAGAGGAAGGTTAGACTCCTTTAACAAAAGCACACTTGCAAATGAGGGTCACTTTGCTTGTGATACATCTAAGACAAAGATTATTAGGTTATTTCTCGGGAGCAAGAGGTTCTAGCAAACCATTATTATTTTGGCCTAGCTTTTCATTCTTGTTGTATCCTCAACCTTTCATTAGTTGTAGTTCTTTTTTTTCATCCTCCATTGGAAGAATAGTCATTAGTCTATTCTCTTGATATAGAAATTCTAATACATTTTCCTCATCAATAATCTCTTGGTTCAAATCTCCCCACTTTTTTAAAGTGGTATATGCCATCTTGATTTTATTTGATACCTTATAAATAGGTTGATTCTTCCCATGTGATATAGGAGAAATAGGCATTTCTCCAAGTATAAAAGAGTCTTTCTTTAAGTTGTGGTATCCACAACCATTTTCATTGATCACTACTTTGATATGAGGGATGTTCTCCCTGATAGGTGATTTTGATTTAGAAGTGTGGAAGCTAGGGTAGCTAGGTCTACAAAAGTGGATGTGTCAACGCTTCATCATTCTTAGAAACTTGTGGTACCTTATAGTACTTTGCTTCTAGGATCTTGTAATAGTAGAAGGGTTTGAGATCACCATGGATTGTTATTTCTTTGTATTCATTGGGAAATTTGAGGCATTTTTGGTAAGTGAAAGCTACAACTTGCATGACATGGATCCATGGACAACCAAGAAGTATGTTGTATGGAATGTCAAAGGTCAAGAACTTGGGAAGTAGTTTCAGCAATTGTGGGTCCTACTTGGATAGGGAATTTTATTATTTCTTGAAAACTTTGTTATTAATCATCATATGCTCTAATGGTAATCCCGTTTTCCTTTCCAATAAAATCTTCAAAATAGCCCAAGTTCTTGATTAATTGAAGGGTACAAATATTAAGACCAACACCTCCATCTGCCAAGATTCTGTTGACTTTGTTTTTATGGATCAAGACCTCAAGATGCAATGCACAATTACGAAATGGTTGCATTGGAAGGTCTTGCTCAGAAAATGTGAGAAGATGAGGTGTGGTGATGTGTCCAACCATAGCTTGGAATTGTTTGGTATCAAGATTATCAGGTATGGATTTTGAGGAAAAAGTATTTTCTAGGATTTCCCTATGTGTGGGAGCTATTTTCAATAACTCTAAGATAGATATTTGGGTAGGGGTATTTTTCAATTGGTCAAAGAGACTATGATCATTAGGATTGGAATTCAATGGCTGTTCCCTAGATTGTGATGATTCTCTTTGGATGGTGACTTTCCCTTTACGTGTGGTGACTCCACACTCCACAATAGGTTTTTTGATGGTGATGAAATATATAGATGGTGATGAAAGATATAAAATGATCACAAGATACTACCACATTGTTGTAAACATGACCGACATTGGTGTAATCCTTCCCTTTTCCATTATGATTTCCCTTGTTATGGTTTGACATCAGATTCTTGTATATCCTGAGGTCTTTATTTTTGGGTTGTTGATTGACACTTATGTCCCCATTATCAATAATATATTGAATGATGTTTTTCAGCTTTAAGCAACTTGATGTTCTGTGTCCCTTGATTTTGTGAAAACCACAAAGATCCTCACCTCTATATCATGGAGGTTTGACTTGAGGTTATTCATAATTCTAATAATTAGGGAGCGTGATGAGATTAGATTGTACTAATTTTTTCATCACCACTTCAATAGGTTCCCCTAAAGGTGTATATTTGTGAATTTGAGGGTAATTGTTTGGAGGTGGTGGTGCTCTTTGAGGGTTGGCATTACTGATCCTTTATTGCTTGTTTTGTGGCTAAGTGTTTTTTCTATTGTGGATTTTCTTCTTTGGAGCATTGAATAAATTTTTTTCATCAACTACACCATCATTAGTAACATTCTTACTTTTATCCTATAGACATGGTTTGTTGTTGGAACTAGATAATGTAAAATTATCTTTATACGTGTGTGTTGCACCTAGTGCAATGAGCAACCTTTCAATGTTAAGGCCTCTAGGAATGAATTCTTTGTATTTCGACACACATTGCATTTTCAGTTGGAAATCCAAGTCTAGTTTTATATTTGAGACAATGATCTTTATTTGTCGCTTTTCAGAAAAGGGCCATTTACATTTACTAGCTCTATGTCTCCATCATTTTAAAAAGTTTACAAATGGTTCACCCTTGTTCTGTTTAAGGATATATAGTTATTCCAAACTTATATCCATGTGAATATTTTAAGTGAAGTGTGTGACAAGTAGATCAATCATTTCTTGAAAATTTTGGATTCCTAGAGGTAAGTTCAAGAACCATTCAATAGCTTGGCCTCCAAAACCATGTGGGAAGAGATACATCAAATAGGATTCATTGTATGCTACTTCCGTACATGCCACATATATTTACTTAATGTGATCTTCTAGATTTCCATTCCCTTTCTATTTGTCAAATTTAGGGATCTCAAATCCTAGAAGGGATGGTACCATTGTAATGTTACGATCGAATGGATATGGAAAAAAGTCTCACATGGCATATGATTTCTTTGTTTCCCTACTTGGATATCTTGAATTTGTTGTGTGAATGTTTTGATTTGAAAATAGAGGTCCTCTTGAGGATTTATTGGTAGTGGAGCTGAAATGAAAAGGATTTAGGTGCATCAAATGTGGAATAGGAAATAGGGTATTACACCATTGGAAATAGGGTGTTTCCTCCACCTTTCAGGAGATGGAACACACAAAAGGATTCTCCTATTTCACTCTTGGTTCATTATAGGAAGCCCTAGAGGCTTCAACCTAATGATTCAATTAGGAAAAGAGATTAAAATAAGGTCTCCTCAAGTGTGATTAAAGAGGGGTTCACCACTAAGAAAATGATTAGAAAGAAGGAAATGCAAGCAATATGAAAATCTAGCTATGTAACTTAAAAAATGAAACTCAAAATCAGAATAAGGAACCAAGGCTAAATAGAGAAGTAACTTGAAGACTAGAGATGTCCAAAACAAGGCATGCAATCCTAAAATTATGACTTTTTATGTGAACTGGGAATCATATTCCAGACTAGGCGATTTAGTCCCATTTTAGGGTTTTGGGCTAAATATAAAATCTGCAACTAGCAAACTAGTATCAACAAAAAAAATTTGAAAAGTGGTAGACTGGGACTCATATGCCCAAGGTGGTAATTTAGTCCCAGTATTAGGGGTTTTTTGAAACTTTGTATCCTCTAGTGATCTTCTGTAACTTCTCTCATGTTTGATCTCTAAATCTGAAAGTTTGAATTATGGCTTGTAGGTGACTTTATGTGAAGATGACAACTTCTTGACAACTTTCTTTAGTCATGTAAATTTTTCTTCAAAGGATCTTCAAGCTCCAAATCACCTAGATATGCAATCACACATGAAGGGACAAAAAGTATTGATTGGTTAGTGGATAGGGGTTTCCCTTGTTCAAATGAATTTTTTGTAATTAAACCTCATAATGAAATAAAATAGCATGAAGGAATGATGAATGAACAATATGAAATGTTACAACTCACCAAACCCTTGGAATAAAGGTTGTAATATTGTATGAAATGGCTAGCATGAATGTAGATCTTGAATCTTGATTGTTGATATGAAACTTGATCTTGAATATTTGCTTGAATCATGAACACCTACATCAAAAATGTTAGCTCAAAAACACACACGATGCGTGATGACTTTGACATGATGCTTGATTCTTTAATATAGCTCCAAAATGCTTGATAATTAGCTCTTGAATTATGTTGAATACTATTGAAATATCTTGAATTCTAGATCACTTGTAAACTTTCTAGGATACTTGAATATTGGAATTGCTAGATTTTGTTAGGATTTCTTAGGTGAAAATATGTGAAATAAGCTAGTATTTATACTTGTGTATGCCAAATTTCTTGAACTTACAACACTAAATCTAGGAGAATAAAATCCTACCAATAATATAATTCAAAATAGGTCCAAGCTAAAGCGAGACTCATATGCCAGTTGGGGTGTATGATTCCTAGTAGCCTAAGCTTGGGAGACAAATTTCAAGGAATGTTAAGTTCAATGCAATATTCATGATTAGGCCTCAAAGCCTAGGTGGAACCCATACACCCAAGATGGCATATGATTCCTAGATCACTAGATATGGAAAAAAAAACCTAAAAACATTTATTATGACTGGTCATTAGTTAAGTTTTGGGATTATCCTTAGAAGAAAATGCATTAAATAAGGCTTGTGGATGAAAAATAGGACTAAATTAGGCATAAAGAAGCCCAATTTTAGTAGGAAGGGCCCAAAAATGTGTGAAAATATAAAGGGATACATTTTCCTACACTACATTTAGCCCCCACTTTAGTGAGAGGAGGAAATTTCTTCAAACTCGCACTAAAGTAGACAAACCTGTATTAAGAGGGGTCCAAATGTACCAATGCTAGTGAGATAGGACAATAGTGATCAAGAAGGTTGCATAAGCCCCTAGGATCAAGATCCTATGGAAAACCATAATAGGCACAAAAGAACACATGTGAATGATATAAGGAGCAGCAATAAAGTACAAGCATACACTGCCAAAGACATAAAGAAGAAAGAAAAATAATAATAAAAGGGGTGGATCAAGCCTCGACCATTTTTCCAACATGATGTGGATCAAATATAAGTTATTTGTCCAAAAAAAATTACAATTGGAACACAATGTACACTATGTAAACCAAATGTACACTCACAAGGGCTAGCTGAACCTTAGGTTGTCCACTAGGTGAGCCCCTAGAGACACATATGCACGTGGCCAATATGCGCTCACATAGACAAGCATGTGGCTATTGGAAAGTCACACTTAATTTTGTCTCCCATACACTAACCATACCAAAGCTATACCTCCTGATAACATTCATAAGGTGCCACACAATATGAACAATAGGATTCATGAGGTAAGAAAAACAGCATATGCTTGACACCCATGAACAAATAAGATGGCTCCATGGGAAAGAAAAGTGTGTTATGCAAGGTGGCCATATAACACTTATTGTAAATTCAAAATACAGTAAGGTACATTCAAAGGTTTTTTTCTTAGTTCATGTAAGGTCTTAACTTAGGGGAAATCATGCCTAACATCTCCAAGAGAGGACCAATCGAAGAACAAAAGATTCACAAGTTAGGGGATGCAGTATGTTGCATCAATCCACTAAGACGAATATAATATGCTAAAAGAAATCATGTTATTGAGGGACATCACACCCAATGTCACCACAAAGAGAGATTTATCGTATGAAGCAAGAAGAATACACAATGAAACATGAGTTTTAAAGGAATAATGAAAATGTATGCCCCCACTTTAGTGAAATTTATAAACACCATGCTATGAGCAATTACTTTAAAGTAGAAAATGATAAATGATAAAAGGACATGAGAGATTATTCAAAAAGCCCTATACCAAGCCATATGTTTCCAAATAAAGCTACATCATGAAAATGAAGGAGGGGTTACACCCACAATGAAATCCTAAAACACATAAGGGATCCACAGATTTGAGGTCAGTATGTCTTTCCTACAATGTTGTTATAGAGCATAAAACTTTCATCATTCCCTAAATACTCATGGAACAAGAAGAATGACAAAAAGAGAGAAAAAAAAAGAATTTTTTTTGGGTCAATAGGGAAGAGACCTAAATTTTATGATGCCTTGTGTCATCCCTAAAAGGAAAACACAAGACAAATGAAAAGATAAAATGTTTATGACATAAAGAAGAATGTAGGTATAAATAGAGGAATGTCACAAAGAGAGAGATACATCAAAAATAATGGTATGGGGAGATCACATTATGCACATGTAATCACACACATTAAAAAAAAAAAGAACAATTCAAAATACTAGAAATATGCGAGTCAACCTATAGTAGGTTATCTACATCCCAATCTTTTTCATCATGTATGGAAGGTGGATAACTAGACAAAGGGACAACAAAAATTTATGAACTAGGAGTATCCCCAAGTTCAATAGTATCCATAGGATAATTGTCATTTAAGCTCATAGAAGAAGAAAGAAATCAATTCAATTAATTGTGTACTTCCTCATCAATTTTAACAATCTCATCCTCATAGTCTAAGTTAATCACAATGAGAGGCCGAATGATAATCTATAAAGAATGGTTTAGCTCTTGTTGCGGTTGTGATATATGATCTTTTTGTTGTGGTGAAGAGGGATACTCTTCATGTATTGCTTTAGTTAAGTTTGGATGCTAATTTTCTTTGTTGTTCTCTTCATTTAACCTTTGAGAAATAGCACGACGTCTACACCTGTGCTCTCTAGCATTTCTATTTCTTTTGGTATTATTTTCAATTTTCATTTGTGTAGGAGCAGGTTATCAACCATAGGTTTATTTTCTTCCCTTAGAGGAGGAATAAAAGGAACCATGAGAGGCTTCTCAACCTGGCATAGCCATGGTAGGAGGGTCCTCAAAGAGAACAATATAGACCATGCAACAAGAGTAAAACAACAAAAGAAACACATAATATAGAGGAAAATGTAGATACAAATATTCTCATTAATAGAAATCTCAATTACAATTAGTCGATAACATTTGGGCTTATAGATTTAGCTCACAGGCCTGATACAACATTCCAATATTCTCCTATATGTGAGTTGAATATTACAAATCAAATCTATATTATTCCTCTTGATTGAATTCTACTATTCTAATTATCTATTACAAGATTTATATCATATCCAAAAGTCTAGAAACATCCATGTCGGCCAAAGATTATTACAATCTCCAATGAAAGAAAATGTAATGTGTGCATTAATAGGTTAGCCTTCAATTTAAATTACTCCTCAGTGAATGCATAGGATGAAGGTTGGGGACACTACATGGAACATTTAAAATCACACCGCTAAGATTTGCAAGCTATGGGAAATATCCACAATGATCAAATTAGCTGTGAGGATTGAAAATTATTCTGGTGTTGGTTCAAGAAACTGCCATGAAATCAAAAATTGATAACTTACCCCAAAAAAGATCCAATCACACTAAAATATTGGAATAAGGAATATGAGCATGTCCACAATTTAAACCAAGATCCATAGGGTCTGGTGAGAAAATATGGTGAATCCACCAACATGAACTAAGCAAGAATAGAACAAGAAAAAAATTTGAAAGAAAATATTTTTAGTTGATGCAAGATTTCCAAAATCAAAGGATGCTCCTATAGTAGACATCCGAGGTTATTGAAAAGTGAGTCCCTCACTTTTTTGGGGCTAAAGGAAAACCAAGATGGTCTACCTCAGCCTGGTAAATCCAAGAAGAATCCTCCACTAGTCTACCTTTCCATCTCACAAGATACTCTTTGTACTGCCTTCCATGAGTTTTTCTCCCATCTCTGATATCCAAAATCTCTTCAATCTCATTTGACTGTTGTTAAGGAAAATGATTCTCCAATTTTTCTTTACTGTATTGATTGAATTTTGGTTCATGGTATTGATGTAGATCTGCAGTGTTGAATATAGGTGATATACCCATGCCATCTGGAAACTCCACTTCATATACATTTCCTAAATCAAATTTCTTCAAGATATTACAAGGTTTGAACTTCCTCATCTTCAGCTTGTTGTATGTGCTAAATAGAAATATTTCCTTCCTCAAATATACCATCACTTCATTTCCAACTTTGAACTCCTTATGTCTCCTCTTTTCATCTACCTTCTCCTTATACTTTTGGTTCATGTCTTCCAACTGTTGTTTCACTTGAGTATGCATTTTCTTTCTGTGTTCTGCAAATTCTTCTACTTTTCCACTCCTCTTATCTTCCATACTGATGTCTCTCAACTTTGATATAACTCTAGGATGAACTCTAGTAACAATCTCAAAATGTTCCCTTCTTGTACTCCTATTCACTGAATTATTGTAAGAAAACTCTACTTGTGCAAGGACTAAATCTCAACTTCTAGTCTTCTCTCCAACCAAACATCTCAAAAACTTTCCCAAACTCCTATTTACTACCTCCATCTATCCATCAGTCTGTCAGTGAAATGTAGAACTAAACTTCAAATCTATCTTCAACTTCTTCCAAAATGTCCTTCAAAAATAACCATAAAACTTTGCATCTTTGTCTGAAACAATACTCTTAGGTAACCCATGCAATTTGACTACTTCCTTGAAAAATAAGTTTGCTACATGTACTGCATCTATTTTCTTCCTACAAGGTATGAAATATGTCATCTTAGAGAATCTATCTACCACCACAAATACAAAATCATTACCTCTTTGTGTCTTTAGTAAACCAAGTATGAAATCCATATTGATATCCTACCAAGCTCTCTCTGGAACTGTCAAAGGCTTATAAAATCCAACATTCAGAATACTTCCTTTTACAACTTGACAAACCCTACAACTCTACACAAATTTCCTAGCATCCTTATGAATCTGAGGCCAAAAGTAATTCTCACTCACCAATGCCACTATCTTGTCAACATCAAAGTGTCCTGATAATCCTCCACTATGTTTTTCTTTCACCAAGTTATCCCTCATTGAACTCCAGGGTATACACAATTGATTTCCTCTGAACAACATATCCTCTTGAATGAAATAGTCCAACCACTAACTTTTATCCTCCAGAATTGGTTCTTTATAAGATCTTTAAGGTTCTACAAAATATAGGTCTCCCTCATACAAGTTCTTCAACTGATCAAAACCTAATGCTTCCACTCTCATCTCTATCAGAAAATTCCTTCTCCTACTTAGTGCATCAAAAAATATATTTGACTTTCCACTCCTATGCTTCAAGAAAAAGTATAGCTCTATAAGAATTCTACCCATCTCATGTGTCTCTGATTCAACTTACCCTAACTATTCAAATACTGCAATGCTTGATGATCCATGTATAACACAAACTCCTTAGGAAACAAATAATGTCTCCAATTCTTCAAGGCTTGGACTATAGCATAAAACTCTTGATCATACATTGAATATCTTCTCCTAGCATCATTCAATTTCTCACTAAAATAAGCTATAGGTCTCCCTTCTTGACTCAACATTGCTCCAATTGCATTTACACTTGCATCACAGTCTACTTGAAATACCTTATTGAAATATGGTAAAGCCACCACAAGCTACTCAGTCACCTTCTACTTCAACAAATCAAAACTTTGATCTACTCCAGATGTCCACCTACAATCCTTCCTATGTCCTCTCATTGTTTCTATCATAAGATTGCAAATAGAACTGAAATTCCTAATGAACTTCTGGTAGAAACTAGCCAATCCATGAAATAATCTTACCTCTCTAATTCTATCTGGTGTAGACCACTCTACAATTACTCTTACCTTCTCATGATCCATCTTCAATCCATCCACATATATCACAAATCCCAAATATACCAATTCCTTCTTCATGAAACTACACTTCTTAATTTTTATTGGCAATCGTTCTTCTCTCAACCTCTACAAAACTTGTCTTATATGCAACAAATTTTCTTCTCTACTCTTTGAAAATCAAGATTTCATCCAAATAAACAAGCACAAACTTACCCAAGAATTTATTCAATACCTCATTCATCAACCTCATGAAAGTACTCAGCGCATTTGTTAGTCTAAAAGGCATCACCAACCACTCATACAATCCTTCATTTGTCTTGAATGTTGGTTTCCACTCATCCCCTTCTCTAATCCTAATCTGATGATATCCACTCTTCAAATATATCTTTGTAAATTATTTAGCTCCTCTCAAACAATCCATAATTTCATTAATCTAGGGCAAAGGAAATCTATACTTCATTGTGATCTTGTTTATGGCTCTAGAATCTGTACACATTCTCTATTATCCATCCTTCTTAGGTGCTAACATAGGAGGTACTGCACATGGACTTAAGCTATCTTTGATCAAAACCTTCCTCAACAATTCTTGCACTTTTATATTCAACTCCTCATTCTCTGTTGGTGTCATCCAGTGTGTTGCTTTATTAGGAAAACTAGCTCCAAGAATCAAATCCATACAGTGACTAATACTCCTCACAATTTGCAATCCATTAGGTACATTATCTAAAATGATCTCATACTCTATCAACAACTCCTTTATCTCTTCCTGGTGTTCTTCTACATGCTTCAAGTATTCATCCTTCTTAGGAACCAAGGCATAGCACACATTCTCATGTTTCAATCCATCAAGGAATCTCCTTCCATTAACTAGGAAAACCCTATCATTCATACAAACCTCAACCTTAGGAACATCTTCCAGTGGCAACAAAGTATGCATCATCCCATTAGCAACAATGGTGTATATATTCTTTCTTCCATCACAAGTAGCCTCTCTATCATACTACCAAAGCCTTCCCAAAAAAGCATGGCATATATCCATAGGAATGATATCACACTAAACTTCATCATGGTAATTTCCTATCTTCAATTTCACCAAACATAATTGTTCACTTACCAGAATCTTATGCTCATCTTGAATCCACACTATCTGATAGGGATTTGGGTGTTTCATCCCTTCTAGCTTCAATTTGGTCACAATCTCTTTAGAAACTAGGATCTTTGAGCTTCCACTATTAACAATCATTTTGCAACATTTTCCAGCCACCTTGCATCTAGTCTAAAATAGATTCTTTCTTTGCAATGGCTCCTTCTCTAACTCATTTTGACATAATACACTCCTATTCACCAACACTTCTCCATCTTCTAGTTTATTAGATGATCCAACATGTTCTTCCTCAAAAAAGTTTGTCTTTATATTGTTCTTTGTCTTCCTACCTATCTCTCCCTAATTACACTCAAATGCTCTATGTCCTTCTCCACCACATTTATAACAAGTTCCCCTGAATAGTCTTTTCTTCTTATCATCTTTTCTATAACCTTCATTCTGGTAACCACTATATCCTCCTCTTCTGTAAGAGTTTCCATCACCTCTATGGTATGAATTTTCATTCTTACTAACCTCCTTATCCTTATTCTAATCTAGAAAAGATCCTCTTCCTCCTCCAGTAAAAATTATTCCTCTTTGAAATCTTCCACCTCTTCCTCTTTGTCTTTGCTCATGTCTCTTGTTCAACTTCTCTTCTGTCTTTAGGGAACATTGATATGACTCTTCCACACTCTACAAATTGATCAAACTAATCTCATCCTTTCTATATGACCTCAATCCATTCACATATCTAGCTACTTGCTTGATCTCATCCTCAGAATGTCCAGATCTGATGTTCAACGTATAGAACTCCTCGGTGTACTCTATCACACTAGATTCCTTCTACTTCAAATTTTGTAATTTTGGGAACAAACTAATATGATAATCTATAGGCATAAACTTTATCTTCAACTTATTCACCATTCAATCCCATGACTTTATCTTTTCATTTCCTCTTCTTTTCCAATCTGTCTGCAAATGTTCCCACCAAAGGGATGCTTTTCTTCTCAACTTTGTGCAAGAAAATTCACCTTCTTATCTTCAGTGGTACCTTAAAATTCAAAATATTTTTCCATCTTTGTAATCCAATCAAGCAATTCTTTTGAATCCAACTTACCATTATAATCTAGTGGATTGAAATGGGGTTTTGTATTCACTCTAGTTAGGGCTCTTATGAACCTCTCCTCTCCCTAATCTAGGCCAAGTTGCTCTTCTCTTCCTCTTTCTTCCTGTACTTCTACCTCTTCATCACTCAAATCATCAACTGGTTGACCTCACCTCTGGGTCGTTTCAACTACATCTAATCTAGTAGTAATTCCACTTACCATTTCCATCTTGGTCTTCATTTCTACACGCTCCATTTCCTCTATCATTTCTTCTTCCCATCATCTTTACACAAGTCCTCTTTAGTAGTAGGTTTGATCCTCAATCCTCCACCCCACAACAAATCTTCAATAGGACTCTGTAAATTTTGATGACCTCACATGGATCGAATCTCACTCTGATACCAATCTGGCATAGCCATGGTAGGAGGGTCCTCAAAGAGAACAATCTGGATCATACAACAAGAGTAACACAACAAAAGCAACACATAATATGGAGGTAGATGAAAATAAAAATATTCTCATTAACATAAATCTCAGTTACAATCAGTCGGCAACATCCACACTTACAGATTCATCTCATAGGCCTAATACAACATGCTCAAAATACAAAATTCCAATATACTCCTATATGTGAGCTAAATATTACAAATCAATTCTATATTATTCCTCTTGATCAAATTTTTCTATTCTAATGATCTATTAGAAGCTTTATATCATATCCACAAGTCTAGAAACATTCGTGCCGGCCAAATATTATTACAATCTCCAATGAAAGAAAATGTAGCATCTGCATGAATAGGTCAGCCTTCAATTTGAATTACTCCTTGGTGAATGCATAGGATGAAGTGTGGACCTATAATGAAGGTCAAGGAAACTCCACAAAACATTTAAAATCACACCACTATGATCCGTAAGCTATGAGAAAGATCCAAAATGATCAAATTAGCTGTGAGGCTTGAAAATTATTCTGGTGCTAGTTCAAGAAACTACCATGAAATACAGAATCGATAACTTTCCAAAAAAAGATCCAATCGCACTTAAATCTTGGAATAAGGAAGATGAACATGTCCACGATGTAAACCAAGATCCATAAGGTTTGGTGAGAAAAGATGATGAATCCACCAACATGAACTGAGCAAGAATAGAACAAGAACAAAAGATTAAAGAAAATATTTTGTTGATGCAAGATTGCTAAAAAACAAGGATGATCCTACATCACAACCACTTTCTCTTTAGCTTTGTAAACTTGTGTTATCTTAGGAGGCATAAAAAAATTGTTTTGGTTGTCTCTTGCTCATTTGTAGGATATAGGTAAAGAATCTTTCTTAGGTTGGTCTTGGTTACTTGGAAGGTTTTTTGGTTCTATCATGGTTTCATCAAGGATAGGAGGCTCTATCATAGGTTAAGGCATGTTTTGAAGGGATAACTCTATTATACATTTTTCCTTAAAATTTTTATAAGATTTGTAAAAGAAGTCTTCATGAAGTTTAATAGGTTCAATACGCTCAGGCCAAAAGAAATCCAATGAAAAGTTCCCACTGGAAGACATATGATTAAAGCCAATATGATGCATAGTAAATATCTCATTTTGAAAGGGAAACTTTAAACATTTATACATGATCGAAAATAAAACTTCCATGGAGTGTAGCCATGGATAACAAAGCTTCACATAGAATTGATTTGATATCAGGATGATCGAGAATGAGACATCTAATTGTTTTGGTCCAACTTTTAAAGGAAGGATGATCAAACCTATGGTAGGGAAAGTGAAACAATTATGTGTTTTTATCCATTCTTTTGGTTTATCATATGTTTCTTGATAGAGTTCATGCACAAGTAAGAATTCTTCAGTAATCACAATCTCTCCATGGATAGGATTAATTAAATCCTGTTAGTGTGATTTTCATTGATTCATCTAGCTATGAAAAGAGGACCATCAGGTGCCTTTTGGATTATATCCTTTAATGAGAAAGAAATGTCAAGAGGTATTTTAGTTTGGCCCTTATGAGGTTGAGCTTTGATCAATCCAAATATAGTATCCATAAGACATTGTTCATCAATACGCATGTTGTCTTCATCCATGTCAACATTCATCACATCATTCTTCTTGGTTTCACTAGCTTTGACAAATGAAATGTTATGATTTGGCATGGGGTTCGTAAATATTTGCAATTTTTGGTTTGGAACGGAAACAAACTTATTTCCTTGATCATTAACACCTCCAATTTGAAGCTGATTATAATCAATGAGGTCTTGCACAATATATTTAAGATGCTTACAATGTTTTTTATCATGTCCATTCTTTTGGCGATAATGAAAATAGGAATTTGATCTAAATTTTGAGGGTAATGGCTTAGTAGGATCATGAGTTCTTATGGGAGGTAAGGACATCATTTTCTATTCTAAAAGTTGTAACATTATGTTATGGAGGGTATCGGGTAAGGGAGTAAATTCTCTAGCCAGATCCCCAAATATAAAAGGATTTGTCATTTTTATAGCAGCAACTTGGGTATCAATATGTTTGTTTTGTTGAGGGAATTTAGTTGAAGAAATCCTTTATTTTGTTTCCTAAAAGGCTGGTAATTATTTTGGTTTGTAGATTCAAACTTTTTAGGATGGCTAGATGTGGGTTTTGTTTGATGACTACTAAACAAGTTTTGATAATCACAAAGGAAGGAAACTTCATCATGCCAAGATTATCTTGTATCTTAGTTTGTAAGTTATCAATGAACTTTCGTTGAAGGTGAGCATCGTGAATCTTTACATCGATTTGGGAATAAAGTAAATGGTAGTGTGAAATGAAGTCAGTAACCTTTTCATCATCCTTTTTCTTAAATCTCATCAAATCAACTAATTTCATCTTAGGATTCATGTGTACTTGGAAATGGTTAATAAAGGCCTCAAAATGTTCATTGAATGAACTAAATGATTTATTTAGTAATAAGGAAAACTATTCTAAGGTGGTATCTTCCAAGGACATAGGGAAAAGCTTAGCCAAGATCTTATCCTTAAGGACAAAATCACTACATAAGGTGGTGTAAATGGAAACATGGTTAGAAGGATCTCCTTTTCCTCCATATTTCTCAAACCTAGGAATCTATATACCTTGTGGTATCAACATTCTTAATATCATCAAGGATAAGGGATTATTTGATTTTTGGAAAATTTGATTTTGGTTTATGGTGGAAAGTTTATTTTGAAGGGATGAAACATTTTGCAACAGTTGGTTAATGTTGAATAGTCTAAATAACTAAGAGAGGGGGTGAATCAGTTATCATAAAATATTTTTCTTAACTTTAATTAGTTTGGATCAAACTTAACTCAATCGGATAATCATCTATCATAAATGAACATTAAAGCACATAACATCATGTACACTGAACACCATAATTTACATGGAAACCCAACAAAGGAAAAACCACAGAGAATTCTAATTCTCAATAAAAAAACACTAGTGAAGGTGACACTGGCCAAGGTGATTTTTACAGAAGGCTCATTGTTAAAATGCTCATTATAGGTAAGGCTCACTACTGGTGGGCTCATTTCCCAATTAATATAATTGATTACAAAATAGTCTCACTAACAAAAGTGAACTGATGAAATTGCATCTATATATGCATGAATTCAGTTCCAATTAAGAGCACATTATCTCTCTACAATATATCTAATCAAGAAACTTCTCCACAACTTATTCGCACAAACTCTACAAAATAGATTACTTCTTCCTTCAAACTCTCTTAACAGCTCACACACACCATACACCACAATTCTTATCTCATTGAATAAAAATAATCTTTACTTATACCATTCCATGCTATCATTGTGAATGGTGGACCTAGACCTACACAAACATTAACAACAAACACAATATTAGACACTTATGCAAGTTAAAACCATCATTCCCCATAAGATTCATTTGAAGCATGAAAACAAAAAATAAAGTGAAGAACACAAATTAAAAGCTATTAAATCCTATTTAAATGCTCAAACTCTCAATCCCATGGGGGAATTAGTGTTATTTTGAAGTGGAAAATATCCCTTTCCCAATTCCTTGCAAGTTTGGTGATGATTATTGATTATTGATTAATGCTCCTTGATGAAATTTCTTCATGACCTAGCTATGAAATGATAAAAAACTATGAAAATTTTATGAACAATGGATGAACTTGTGCATCATGATCTTACATGGATTGTAGAGAATATTGTGGAGGATTGATACAATAGAGGAGGCCTCTATTTATTAGATAGAATGATGTAGCATTGAAGAATAGGGTGAATGTGGGATTAAAGATCAACCAATAACAAAATGACACTTGTCAACATGCTATTGGAGAGGGATGGATCAAATTTTGGTCAATGTGCATGATAAATGCCATTAGATTCAAATTTGAAATTTGAAAGTGACATGTTGGAGGGAGAAGAAAATGGAGTTAATGCCACTTGGCTCAAGGCAAAGGACATGTAAGAGGCCTTTAATGCCTTGTTGGATGTACAAATCCTTTTGGAGAGTTTTTTTGAATTGGAGGAACATTCCCTCCTTGGTGCCTTTTTGAATGAAAATGGAAGATTTAATAAATCAAATAAATTGATTTATTGTGCATGTTACAAAATCTAGAGGATTTGAGTGATTAGTGTTAGCATTAATCAGGATTAGATTAATTTTGATGAAGATTAGCTGATTTGACATTGTGATTTATATTTTAGGATTTTAGTAAATCAAAATGAGAGGAATAATGATTTTAGACTTAATTAAATAAAGTTTGATTTATTTAATTAAAGAGGATGGTGTTAGATTTAAATCAAATAAAGATTGATTTATTTAATTTAAAGGAGATGAATTTAGAGTTTAATTAAATAAAATGAAATATTTAATTAAAAGAGGGACTATAGGATTAATTAAACAAAATTATTTATTTAATTAATAGGAGATGATGAATTAATCAAATAAAATTGATTTATTTAATTAAGAGATGAAATGTGATGAATTTAATTAAATAAAGATTATTTAATCAAATGAATAGTAGAGAGATGATTTGGGAAGAATTGATGTTAGTAAAATTAGGATAAGGTGCATAGGATCAATCAGTATATTTTACATGCCTACATTTTCCCATCTTTGAAGCAATGTACCTATTGGGTTGGTTCAAAGAATAACCTTGCTGAGATCGAAATTCAAAAAATTTCTAATTTTTTCAGATGCACCAGCAGAAAGAAGTATATTGGTACACTACCCCCTCAAGAGATTGAGCGAAAAGTTCAATTTGAGGGTCGACCTCGCGAAAGAGAGGTTGAAGATGGAAATATGGATGGTTATGATGATTATGCAAATGAGATGGATTAAGATGTTTAGAATAACAAATCTATATTATCCTAAACAACTTAAGTGATAATGTAATGCATGTGAGATGATTATGAGATGCATGTGATATGTTATGAATATGAAATGTATTTACGCTAATGGTTTGTGGATGCAGTTTGTGGATGTAGGATGGATGCAATGGTGATGTTTCATTGACATTCATGGTACCATGTTAGCATGAGGAGAATTCAAGAGAAATGTGATGAAGACAAGAAGATCCAACAAGTCCATGATCCATGAGACTTTATTAGAGATGATGAGAATGATGAAGATGATGATTTTCTTATCAAGAATTGGGATTTTAAAAGGGCTATTTACATTATGTTTGATAACACACATAGGTATGATGCATCAAGGTATAAAGAACCAGGATGTCATTGCACCTAGTGTGATGGACTTTGGCGCAACAATCAGATAGGAGTACTCATGTTCAAACTGGGCATACAAAACCTTATTTAAAATACAATTCAGATATTTCTTAGACCAAAAAATAGAAAGGGAAAGCCTTCCTATGTGGTCAAAAATCCACCTAAAACATCCTCCCTTTAAGCCAAACAAAGCACACATGACCAAGTTATATTACAAGAATATCCAACAAGCACATTAGATAAAAGATATTGATCATTGCCCCATTCCTTTCTCTCTATTTTTTTTTGATAGACATCACTGAGAGGTCATTGGAATGAGCGTGATAAGATAAATCAAAGAAAATATCAAGTACTAAAACAAGCCAATGTTCTTCATACTACCAGTCAAGGGGATGTGTTTTGTTTAGGATAAGTATCCAAAGTAATTTTCCAAAAATAATGCCCATTGTAGGAATGATGCATCCTATGACATGTTAGTGGATGGTGGTAAGTTGATAGGTTGCTCGAAAGGATGTTTATATAAGGTCGATTGACATGTTTGTGAATGATCAAGAGTTTGATTTTGCATTTAAAATTTTGTTGTTTTGATTTTGATTTTACATTTGAAGTTTGATTTTGATGATTGTTGTGGTTGTTTCTATTTGTTTTTCCAAAGGATGAAGGTGACGATTGATTTATTATGGATCATTGATTATTGTGGGTGAAAGCAAGATGGGATGGATGGATTTTTGGAGTTTTTTGAATGTTTTTGATGTTTTGAAATGTTTTGAGGTTATTTTTGGGTTTTTTCGAGATTTTACAAATGTTTTTGGATTTTGTGTTTTTTGAATGTTTTTGTGTTTTTGTGTTTTTTTTAATATTTTTGTGTCTTGTAGGTTGATCAAAGATTAGCCTTACCTACGTTTAAGCTCAGAGATGACGTAGTTCGGATTCCATGTTTTTCATGTTTTTCTAATTTTTTGAATGTTTTTGGATTTTCTTGATTTTTTTGATTTTACAAATGTTTTTGGATTTTTGATGTCCTGATGTTTTTGGATTTTGATATGATTTTGGATTTTTTTGGATTTTAGCATGATTTTGGTGATTTAGATATGGATTTGTGTGATGATATCAGTGCTTTATTTAGGATTTTGTTGAAAACCAAGCTAAGATTGATTGATCAGATCAATGGATTGATGATGATAACATTGTTGAGGATACACAACAATGCAATGATAGTGTTAAGCAACATGAGGATTAGGATGGATATCCCAAGATGATGAGGGATTTTAAAGCTTTGTTTGGAAAAAAAGTTGGTTTTTTGATTTTTTTTGTAATGTTGAAGCATACGTTAGATGCAACTAATATTGGTTGTTTGGATCAATGTTCGATGAAAGATAAATCTTGATAAGGAACATATTCTTGTCAAAATATTCCATGGGCTAGTGATTTGGATTTTGGCTCACAAATGCTTTGACCAATTTAATTTCAAGTTTTCCAATGTTTGGATCACCACATAAGCTAGAAGATATAGATCCATATTTATTCCTGAAGCAAGATGTAAATATCTTCCCCCAACGTCTAGCAATGTATGAAATGACATGGGTAGATGTTGGGATAGGTGTGTGGATGGATGGATATGGTAAGCATTCTAAGGATTCCAAGGATTATCTTGTGATAAGATATATTTGAACAAAGGATGCTTATTTGGAGAGTGCCTCATGGATCAGATAATGTTGGATAGGATAGGACCAATGAAAATGACCCATGTCAAGATGTTTACTATAAGTAAGTGTAAAGTGTACAACAAATTTCATCAGGATCAAGATAATGTGGAAGATGGATGTAGATAGATGAAAATGGATTTGATTAATGGTTCATGGATGAATGGATTTATTATGGATAAGATGGATGGAATGTTGGATTTAATATGGATGAGATAAGAAGATTTCACCTAAATAGGAACACATAGATGCTGGATTCTACACATGATGCTTGTTTTCTAGGTTTTCATCATGGTACCTGTCCAAAGTGCCACCGTAATGGTTTTCACTAGAGGACGATTTTTTTTTCTTTAATATTTTCAATCCTTTTTTATTTGGGGGTGTTTTCAATTTTTTTTTTTTCTAAAATATTTTAAGCTCATGTCGTACCTCATGGTGGTGTTGATGTAGATGCTTCTATCATAATGTACCATCGATATCCTACTTGAAGAAGTTTCTTTTCCAAGATACATGCACTTGAATACAACTTTTGAGATTCATGATCTACTTTGTTGATGCCAAAGTTAAATTTGTCTTTGCATGCACATCATGATAGAGTTATTTTTGAATCCTTATGATGAAGGGTTTCTACCAATACATGGACAATGTGAGAATTGGATATTATGCATGGAGGAGTGGATGGTGCTGTGTGTTTAGGAATAAAAGATGGATTGGTTGATAGTTTGGAAGCTTTGACTTTCCAAACTTGGGAAGATGAGCAATGATGGGTGGATATGAAAGTGTGCAAGGAATTAGGACCAACTGGTTGATATACTTTGTACGTTGCTTGGGAAGCCTAATTTTTCCTTTGTGTACATCTTTGATGGATACTTTTCCTTTTTTTATTGTGCCCCATAGTTTCCTTGACTGATGGAGTTTGATAGGGATAATCTTTCTTTGTATTCTTTGGTATCCATGTGTATTTGATTTGTCCATTATGCTTCTCAACTTCTTTTGCTTTGATGATATTATTCTTGCTTTGATTCACATCCTTCTTTTGATGTTGGTCCCAATTCATGGATGGGGTGATGGGTGGATGAAGATTTGTGACTTGGCTAGTTGTAGTATTGGCATCAGTTTCATCATAAGGATACTTCATGCTCCCTATGTTGATGTTTGCACTAGATAAAATTGATCCCAGTATTACAGAGGTATCACTGATATCTTTAGATCCATTCATTGTTGAATAACCAAGACCTTGATGCTTAGGATTGCTAATTATATGCACTGGTTCTAGGATATCCTATTCATGTAGGCCTAATCCTTGCCCTGATAATTCATCTATTGAAACATTTTATTTGTAATAGGGTATGCTTTACCTTGGAAACAAGGTGCTAATCCTTCTCTGCTCTATCATGGGTCTTCAAAGGTGATAGCTTCTTCATTGATAAGATAGATTTCCCTTAAAAAGGTAAGTGATCCAAGTTTATCAGTGATAAGATCCTCCTTAAGTGGGATAAATTCTTGATTCATATCTTTGGCTTGATCTTGTGAAATATCATATTTTAACACTTCTTCAAGAGGTGTTGATGATTCACTATCCTTGTACAAGCTTTCCTTATGATTCATCTTTGATATGCCTTCACAGGATGTTTCTAATTCACAACTCTTGTAGTAGCCCTCTTCATGACCCATTTCTGATATGTCTCTAGATTTTTTTGTATCTTGATTATGTCTACAAATGCCAAGAGTAGAAGACTCTTGTCTCTTGGTAATGATATAAAGAGTATGAGACTCTTGTTTTGAATGAAGATTATCTACCTGCCCATTAGGAGTAAGAATCTCATGGGTAAATGGAGGAATATGTGCTATATGGATATGATCATCATCTGTGACATCTTGTATAGATAGGAAAGTGTCCATTAGATCATTGTAGTATCTTGGAAATACAAATTCTTGATCTTGAATGATTTCAAAATTGTTTTCAACATGCCTTGGATCAAGTTCTTGACATGGGTCAGTTTCAAAGGATGGATTTCTTATAAAAAATTCTTGGATATCTTCATTAGGCATAGGAAGTGGCTCAATATCCTCTTGATCTTTGAGTGAATTTGGATAAAGTGTTGAGTTGAAGATTCCTTCAATATCTACAACCATGAGGTCAAAGGATGTCAATATGTCTTGGAAAGGATCATTGCTAGACTTTGGTGAAATATGTTGACTCTAACTCATTGGATGATGTAGAGGTATTGGAAAAATGATCACTGGTGGAAGGATCGATGATCATAGGATCAAATATAGTTAACACTCCTTGAAATATATCATTGTCGGATATTGTTGAGGGATTCTTATCATGATCGAAAAGTGACTCTTGATGTATGTTGAGTTGATCTTTGGATGAGGCAGAAACATCTTCAAGGTGCTCACTGATGGATAGATCCTGATCGTTGTTTTCAAAAATTGTGGTGGGGAGATTGTCAATGCTATAACTAGTGGTTGAATCTTCATCATTGTCCCCAATAGTTATTATTTTTTGATCAATAAATTCTTGGATAATATTTTTGAGTCAAATGAAATTTGATGTTGTGTGTCCCTTTATTTTGTGAAAATCACAAAGGTGCTTCTGATTATACCCTGGTGGTTTAACTTGAGGCTCTTGATCATTTTCATATACAGGGATTCTGATGAGATTTTCTTGTACCAACTGTTGCATGACTGATTCGATTGGTCTTGTAGGTGGTGTGTATTTTTGTTTGCTACCTTGTGATATTTGTACTTTAAATTAACCTTGTGGTGATTGACTTTGGATATGTGGTGATTGACCTTTGATATGTGGTGATTGGGTTCATTGTTGATGTTGTTGATATTGATATCTAACCTCTTGACATTGGAGATATTGTTCTTGATGTGGTTGTGGAGACAACTCAATGCTTTGATGACATGGTTTAACCAATGCATACTCGTGGTATTAAATGGATTGATGTCTCTTGATTTTAATCTTGAAACCCTTGATATAGTTGATTTGGTTTTTGTTCAAGCATATTTGGAATGCATACTCGTGGTATTAAATGGGATCATGGAAAATTTAATTTTGGACAATGTTCTGGTTTGGGATGATGTTTAGATTTGGCACTATAGGTTGAAATTGAACATTGTTGTTGTTGGGAATCACAGTGCCTTGATTTAGGTAACTTTGATTTTGCATGGTGTTACCTTGACTTGGATCAATACATGGAATTGTTAATATTTTTTTTGGACTTTCAACAACATTTTTATGATTCACAAACATATCTATCCCAAAGTTTACCAAGTGTGGATTTGAAATTTTCATGTTTGGTAAAGTTGTATTTAGTATATTCACATTTGGCAAGTATGGATTTGGTGGGATAATGTTGTTTTGTTGAAGACTCGTGCATTGATTGATGGGTTGATAGATATGTAGGTTTGGAATTTGATTTAAATCTACCATAGGAAGAGGTGTTCCAAAATTTAGATTGGGCATACTCACATTTGTTGTACCATTGAGGTTTGTAGGAGATAATGATCCCATGTATGGGATGCATAAATGTGAGTTTTGACAGTCAATTGGAATTTTAAGGCTCTGATAGTTTGGTTAATTTAGACCATTCATGATGTATGAAGCAAGTTTATATTCCATGTTTTTTCTTGTGTTTTGAACTTGTTGCAAAAGTGAACCTCTAAGGTGTTTAGGATCAATGATGAGATGAAGGATGAAAGGGGTGAGTGATATGGGAGTTTGAACTTTTAGGAACTTTGGATCAATGCTAGACTTTAAGATTCTTTGGATTCTTTGATTTGGATTGGATTTGATTTGATTTGGATAATGGACTTATAAACCCCAAGATGTTGGATGTTATCTTGGAATAAACTTGTCCACATGGATGATAATTTAACTAGGTGTATGAGGAAGGATTCATCCACACACTCTTAGCAAAACAAGGTGATTTTGATATTGATTTGAAGTATTTTACCCAAAGTCTAGTATGAATTTCTTTTACAATGGTTCAAAAGTTGTTTGTGAGATGAGTTTTTATTGATGTTTTGAGGATGGATGAAATGTTAGATTTTTATCCTAAATTAAGCTAAGAGAGACTTGTTTACAAGACCAAGGTTTTGAAGAACATGCTTTTCCTTAAGTGTAGTTCAAACCAACAGACCAATGTTTGCATGGAAAACCATATGACCAAAAGATAACAAGCACATGTGTGGGCTTCAATTATTCTTAAATTTTCTTAATGAGTTATTTTTACCACAAAAATTCTCTTTGAATAGATTTTCAAACTAAATGTCTAATGTCCCAATTTATTTTCATCCCACAAATCCCATTATGTGGAAATCAAGAAAATCAAGGCAATAGTTCCCTAATGTTGACTTTAGTGAGAGAAAATTAAGATGTAAATCCAAATACTTGGAAGCCTCTTAAGATTAAATCCTTAGGGAAAGCAATAGTACTTGGATTTTTTCAAAGGTATTTACTTACTCTAAAGGGTTTGAAATTTGATGATCATGTTGAACATTTGTTTTCTAATGTTCAAGATCCAAGAAAAGTGTTTTCAATTCCAAGAATATGCACAACCCTATGGATAATGAAGAGACAATATTTGTTGAGTTTCCACTTGGATTTCTCTAGCTACGCCTACTCTTAGTGGATGATTAGATGCTTAACCACACAGGCTCCCCCTTATAGTGCACTTGCTTCTTGGGTCAGCCAAGCATCAGTAACCATGAAACTCCCATGGCATACTTCTCATCTCTACTAAGATCTGTAAAAACATGGGATCACTTTAGAATGACCATTCTTGCACCAACAAATAAATCAAGGATTTAGTCTTTCTAAACAAGAGGTTCTAATAAAGGAATTTCATTTGTGGGGGACTATCCATTCAGCAAGAGACCATTGTTTCCCTTCTTTTCAGAACAATCCTTGCAATACTTGAACTTTCCTCAAGTACCAACACTTATATACCGGTTGGAAGTCGCTTGGATTTAGCATGTTCCTGGCTGGGTCATTCCCTTGGGTGATTACTTTTTCCCATGAGGAATGCCCTCTAAAGATAAATAAAAGAAGGAAAGTACATCCGTAGTTTGATCAATCTTCATTGAGAAACAAAGAGAGAACACATGCAATATACTCCACTCACACTAGCAAGATTTTGTTCAATTTTAAGAATCCAAATTGAAGTATGGAGGAAATATTTTATATAAATTAATGTCACCAAAAGGAATTTTGATTCTCAAGATCATCATGAAGCATGAAAGAAGTGCATACTACCTTTTAAATGAGATTACTTTGTGTAAAATATTACTAAACATAAAGGACACATGTATGTTCATTTTAACCTTCAAGGCAAGAATGGGTTCTTTTTAAGCACATAGATTGAAATGTGAAGTTTTCTTGTTCAATTGTTAAGCCCAAAAAAAAATGTAGTAAGTTGCCTAAGGTTCTTTTTAATCCCATTGAGTGTTCTTTTTAAGCCCAAATGAAAATTATTGAGTCCTAAAACTTGAAGATAAAAAAGCCTTAAGAATGGAATTATAATTGCTCCCAAAGTGTTTCAAAACACTTGTTATAATCATGTGATAATAATTTTTCTTTCATTTCCATACTCCATGATCCCTTAAAACCTACAATACAAGCTCCAAATGTTAGATTAAATCAAGAAACAAGAAGATATTAGGGTTAGATAAATGATTAAGCATAAAAACCCTAAAATTTAGACCAAGTTTCATTGTGAATTGAAATTAGGTGAAGATTTGAAAATTTAAACTCTATCAAAGTTGATAAACACCTACACCATTGGATAGCTTATGAAATTCTACCCTATTTAAAAAAAAAAGCTCTGAAAAAGACCAAACTATGACCAACATATGACCATTTTAAGTTTGAGTGAAAAAGGAAGAAAGAAAAGGCATCGCCCTTTGCAGTAGTGTTATTTGGGTCCAAACAGTGATGCCGGAATGAAAGAGACATTGTTTGAGGATTCAAGTGGTGCTTTGGTCAAACTAGCGGCATTGTTTGGAAAAATAGAGACCACAAATGTGTTGCAATTTCCTCCAACAATGCTATTTGACCTCCAGTGGCACTGTTTGACCTACGAAGACAAAAAAGATAAGAAAATAGCCCTCTTCTAGCACCAAAATGTGAATGTTGGATCTAGACTTGCACAAACATAAATAACAAACAATATATTAGTCACTTATGCAAGTTAAAATCATCATTCCCCATAAGATTCATTTTGTTGAATTAATATATAGTATTGATCATATATATACAAACTCTTATTCGATCTATTATTAATATTATCATATGTGTATTGTGAAGTTCAATTATTTATCGAATCTTGCAATTATGATTATGGATCTAACTAAATATTAAATGTGTTAATTATTTAGTTCATACGTACTTAATAGGACACATCCCATGAGTGAACGTGTCTCCACCTTGTGGAGACACATCCTCTCATGAGACATGTCTCATCCAAGAGTTACCACTTTCGTATTTATGTGAGATATGTCTATCCTTTGTAGATAATTGAAATCAATTAATTAATCTGCATTATATCTATAGTTAAAAATTCATTCTTTCTATTCTATGTTTTATACGTCCTCTTTTCTGTGTTCTCGAATTTGTTTTAAGCATACTCTTAGGAGAGTTTGAATCCGCCCTGACAAGATTTGATTACAATAACATGGTATCAGAGCTACGTTGTGTGAATCCAAATCAAATTTAAATATCAGACTCACTCGAGAAAGAAGATAGGGATCAGTGAGGATGTAGTCTCTCACGCAGTTGGCACCCCAGAAGCGATTGGTGGAAACAATGAATATATATTCTGGTTACACATTCAAGTGATGGATCGAGAGGAGCCGCATCTATCTCACTTTCCCATGTCCTCTACAACCTAGTGTACAAATCATTTGTATCATGGTAAGCTAAAGTATTTGTTGATCACGTGGAGTCCAGAGAAGATACATTGTGACAAGTTGTTTGGCATTCCAAGCTGTTACATTACTTGGCGCTACATGAGCCTGGGATTGTGAATGGTATTGTAAGACTATCGGGGCATATATCCGTCAAGATCTTAGATGCTTTGGGTGAAGGGATGGGAACTCTCATAATTCTGGTAGTCTTCAAGTTCCTATCGACGGGGTTTGCAATACCATCGGGCATTTCTAGTAGTGAGTCGAGCACATCAGTTCTGGCACACCAGTCCAAGTTCGGAGTGAAGAGACTCATTTAGGATTTTATCAGATTTGTGTGCTATCTTTAGAAATTATCCTTCCACCATTTCTTATTGTTCTTCCTTCTGCTGCTTAGTTGGAATGATCCCAAGCTCTAGATGAGTATCGGGCAATATAAGGAGTCAGGAAGAATTGAAGATTCTCATTCAAAAATTTGAGCAGTTGTTTAATATCAAGGGGGTGTTGTATTACTCTGAAAGGAACCGTCGCATGTAGTGTCATTTTCTTAAGATTGGCATGGCTGATGTGGAAATCATGTATGTGTGGTAGACAACTTTAAAAAAATAAAAAAATAAAAAAAATAAAAAAAAAAATGGATAAACACGTGATGGCTTTGTTGATCCATCGATGAAAAATAACTTTCAGTTCTTCCGCTACCCATTGCTAAATTTATCAGGATGTTGAATTTGGATAAACTTCGTGTAAAGTTTTTAGAATTCTCAGTGCCACTAAAGACTTATCTGTAGGTGCCTGCACCGCATTTCACTTAAGGGTGTGCATGAAATAATTGACACCTATATGCAACTTGGATTAAATGTTAGAGAAGTCTTTGTTGAGTATCAGATCGTTATGAAAGGACAAAAATATATCTATCTCTCCAAATAATCGACACCTCAAGAGGCGTATCATGATATTGGGAGATGGTCAGTCATCCAGCAAACCTTCTAGAGCTGCTTACAAAGTCAAAGCATAGAGTTGACATTTAATTCCTATAGCAAGGTCATGAGCTTAGGCAATAGAAGCGATTGATGCTGGGTCATGATAATGATTGAAATGAGTCCCATGAAATTCCTTCTAAGAGTTATGATTCACAATCTAGTGACATCAGGGATATTGTGAATACTGAACGAGCACTGTATGACAGTATAGATCTTCTCTATTGGTTGAATTTCAAGATGTTGCATCTATTGCATAATTTGGTGGATTATAGTTGGAAATGAAGTGCATCGTAAAATTGAACGGTCAAAGACCATGTTCAAATTTAACCATACAAAAGGGCATGTGTTCAAGCTATGAAGGTTGTGTGCTGATCTGTGTAGATGAGTAGCGTGTCTTATTGTGTCCAATATTTGCATCCATCAAGAGATAAGTATTCTTTGTTTGCTGAGTTATTTCATTTATTTGGATCTTGTGTGATAAGTATAGAGAGATTGTAATTTCTCTTGAATCATGCTCTCTAGCATAAAGATCCTTTGAAGATTTCAAATTATTTATTGTGAGTTGTTTTATGCTAATTATGTAGATCTTTGAGTGTGACTTTGAGATAAAAAAGAGAATTGCACTTTCATTGTGATAGGTTGATCACATCGATATCATTCTCTAATGCATGAACTGTGTTAGAGCCTTGACTCTTGGAGAGAGTTGGTTCTACTTGCTAACCGCATAACACATTTAAGAAATTTGTAGTTGATCAGATTGTCCTTTGTTGTGTTGAGTTTAACACTCTCGAGAGGAGTAAAAGTTGGAAGAAAGAGTTATGTCAAAATCCAATAAAGATAAGTTTCTTTATTCCTTCATTCTGATTCTTTGATATATTTCTATTATAGGTTCATGTATTCATGCTATAACCTAAGATAGTAATTTCTAGCCTTGATATTTCTTTGGATACTTATAAAAAGTTAGTAATCTCTCTCTAAAATGCTTCCCTAACAGATCTAAGAGCAGAAGGTGTTGAGAGATTTCTTAGTGATGAAAAGCCTAAGGCATCTTGTGAGGAAATCATGCCAACCAAAGAAATGATCAAGTAGACATAGGACTATGTTGGTGGCCAGAGGGAGTTCTCTTCGAGAAGCAGGGATCAAGAGGGAGTTTTGTAACTCACTAAGAAGAAGTGAAGATTGTTGTATTGCAAGGATAGGTGCTGAAATCTTAGAGGATCCCTTCAAATGCAAAGAAGCAGTATGGCTCCGAAAATTGCTTATGGTGAGCCCTTGAATCCTACTATTATGTATTATGATAATCGGAGTTGCATCAAACTTTCTACAAATCTAGTATTCCATGATAGATCTAAGCACATTGAGATCCCCTATCATCATGTAAGAGACATGGTAGAAAGAAATGTGATCCAGTTGGAGTATATTAGTACAAATGATCAAACAACAAACATTCTCACCAAACCTCTTTCCTGAATCAAGGTTGAACATTTCAGGAAGAAGCTTGGTATGATTGAAATGTAAGTTGATATTTTGTAAAATTCAAATTGTTTAGAAGTTGTACTAATATATTTAAAGATGTTTTATGTGTAAACATTTTTTTCATGTGTGTGACTCCATGACTTTCTCTCTTTCCCTGTGTACATTATTGAAAGGTGACGATCTTTCTAATAATGAACACTTGTATGCGACATTGTAAGGTGACGACTTTGCAATGTTTAGCTATCATGATAGATATCATGTGACTTGATATCTGTGGACATGTCATGATAGTATCTCTTAGAAAATTTGATGGATGTCATGTGAATTGATGTCTTTTGAAGATCATTGTGATTCCTAAGAGATAATCATGGTGGATATTTATATCCATGGATATCCAATGAATTATTATGGTAGACATCATGTGACTTGATGTCAGTGCACATACCATAATGAAGATGTGACTATGAGGAATGTCATGTGACTTGACAATATTGAGAAAACATATTATATCTTCAATATCACGTGTGAAGGTGATATCTCTACATATTTTTGATTTGTAATATCTTCCCTAGCTAAGAGGGAGTGTTGAATTAATACACAACATCGATAAGATATATACAAACTCTTATTCGATCTATTATTAATATTATCATATGTGTATTGTGAAGTTTGATTATTTATCAAATCTTGCAATTATGATTACGGATCTAACTAAATATTAAATGTGTTAATTATTTAGTTCATACGTACTTAATGGGACACATCCCATGAGTGAATGTGTCTCCACCTTGTGGAGACAGGTCCTCTCATGAGACGTGTCTCATCCAAAAGTTACCTCTTCCATATTTATGTGAGATTCGTCTATCATTTGCAGATAATTGAAATCAATTAATTAATCTACATTATATCTACAGTTCGAAATCCGTTCTTTCTATTCTATGTTTTATACATCCTCTTTTCTGTGTTCTGGAATTTGTTTTAAGCATACTCTTAGGAGAATTTGAATCTGCCCTGACAAGATTTGATTACAATAACACATTTGAAGCATGAAAACTAGAAATAAAGTGAAGAACACAAATAAAAAACTATTAAATCCTATTTAAATGCTCAAACTCTCAATCCTATGGGGGAATTGGTGCTATTTTGATGTGGAAAATATCCCTTTCCCAATTCCTTGCAAGCTTGGTGATGATTGTTGATCGTTGATTGATGCTCCTTGATGAAATTTCTTCATGACCTAGCTATGAAATGATAAAAAACTATCAAAACTTGATGAAAAATGGATAAACTTGTGCATCATGATCTTACATGGATTGTAGAGAATATTGTGGAGGATTGATATAATAGATGAGGCCTCTATTTATAAGAAAGAATGATGGAGGATTGAAGAATAGGGTGAATGTGGGATTAAAGATCAACCAATAACAAAATGCCACTTGTTAACATGCTATTGGAGAGGGATGGAGCACATTTTCGTCAATGTGCATGATAAATGTCATTAGATTCAAATTTGAAAGTGAAATGTTGGAGGGAGAAGAAAATGTAGTTAATTCCACTTGGCTTAAGGCAAAGGAAATCTAAGAGGCCTTTAATGCCTTGTTGGATGTACAAATCCTTTTGGAGAGATTTTTTGAATTGGAGGAATATTACCTCATTGATGCCTTTTTGAATGAAAATGGAAGATTTAATAAATCAAATAAATTGATTTATTGTGCAAGTTGCAAAATCTAGAGGATTTGAGTGATTAGTGTTAGCATTAATCATGATTAGATTAATTTTGATGAAGATTAGCTAATTTGACATTGTGATTTAGATTTTAGAATTTAAATAAATCAAAATGAGAGGAATAATGATTTTATACTTAATTAAATAATGTTTGATTTATTTAATTAAAAGAGTGACTATAGGATTAATTACACAAAATGATTTATTTACTTAATAGGAGATGATGACCTAATTAGATAAAATTGATTTATTTAATTAAGAGATGAAATGTGATGAATTTAATTAAATAAATATTATTTAATTAAATGACTAGCAGAGAGATGATTAAGGAAGAACTAATTTTAGTAGAATCAAGATCAAGTGCATAAGATCAATTGGTATATTTAATGTTTGTACAATCATAATCTCCTAGGTCGTCCAAACACAATATCTTCATAGTATTCCAAGTTGGATAGATATAATTTGAATAGATCACCACAAAACATGTTGGCATGAAGAACAACCTTGAGATATTCAATAAGACCTTGCACGGTAGCACCAGACCCAAAAGATAGGTCACATAAAAGGTCTTCTTATCATGTTACCAAGGAACCCATAAATAGGTCATACATAAGATATGTTCATTACATAACATAATTATTAGAAGATTGAAACTTTTGAATTAAATGAAATATATTTCAGAGCCAAAAGAATTTCCACAACCAAGACCAAATATTTATTATCATCAATTTAAGTATCAATCGAAGAGACATACCAAAACTTGTAACATGCTACATGAATGTCGGGATAGCAAGGTTACCTAGAGTAAGCTTTGAGCACAACATCCAACATCAAAAGATTAGACTTCATTATTCTGCATTGATTGACTTCCATGAATGTCCCAAAATAAGTATTGCCATATCCAGATCAAAGATAACATCCATAATACGTAACATCATAGTACAAGATAGGATAAATCATTTTAGTATATGATCCAGAGCACAACCTTCTATATCCAAGTTTTGACATCAATGAAAACAAAGGTAAATCATCTCAACAACTTCTCAAAAATCTCCCCCTTTGGCATTGATGGAGAAACAACAAAAACTCAAAAACAAAAAACTCCAAAACTCTATGCACTCCCCCTTTGACAAGAAATTCAATACCTCTTCTTGTTTTTGTTTTATCTTCATTTTCACCCCTTTTTTTCCATCAAAGGAAAAGGGAAAAAGAACATTCAGAAGATCAAGTAAAAATAAAACTTTTCACATGAAAAATTTTCTTGTACCTTTCTCTCACAATTGGAAGAATCCTCCTCCAAGCTAGCACTACAGAAACCATTCTTACACATACATACTATCTAGTAGAGTCAACAACATAAATCAAGATGACTATTCCAAAGACATGTATTGTCATTCACAATCCTTTGCATCAAAAAGTATCCTAGAGAGATGATCCAACCAGACCTCAACAACTTCTTGAAACAACTAGAAAGTTTTAACCAAATATTCCCTCTGTCTCTGAATAGACAATAACTCAGCTTGCAATCTTGAAAAACACAACACAAAATTCCCAAAAATATGGAAAAACCACCTGTACATGGACTAAATTTCATAGAGGGGCAAATGAGTCCGATATTAGGGTTTTTACACCAAATTTAGTAAATTCTAAGTTGATTCTAAGGTTTTTTATTTTTTTAATTTTCTAGACTATTTGCAATTAAATATTTTCAATGAAATTGAATGATTTAAGATGCTAGAATGAAAATTATATGCACTTTTCACTAATGCAATTTTTAGAAGTCTTAAATGCAAATTAATTCATGTAAGATAGACCTAGAAATTTTATGGTGTCTAAATTAGAAATAAAGGGTTCAAAGGTTAGGTTCACCAAAATGAACCATTGAAAATAGGGTGTGTGCTTCATATTCTAGGAGATATAACACACAATGGGATTCTCCTATTTCACTCTTGGTTGATTCAAGGAAACCATAGTGGCTTCAACCTAATGATTCAATTACGAAAAGAGATTGCTACAAGGTCTCCTTAGGTGTGATTAAAGAGGGGTTCACCACTACGAAAATGCTTAGAAAGAAGGAAATGGAAGCAATATAAAAATCTAGCTATGTAACTTAATTAGAAAATGAAACTCAAAATCAAAATAATGAATCGAGACAAAACAAAGAAGTACCTAGAAGATTGGAGATTTCCAAAACAAGGCTTGAAACCCAAAAATTATTAATTTTAATGTGAACTAGGACTCATACACCAGACTGGGTGATTTAGTCCTAGTTTAGGGTTTTAGATTAAATATGGAATCTACAACTAGTAAACTAGGATCTACAAAAAATTGCTAAAAGGTGGTATACTGGGACTGATATTCCCAAGGTGTCAATTTAGTGCCAATATTAGGGTTTTCCAAAACTCCTATATCCTCTAGTGATCTTCTGTAACTTCTCTCCTATTAGATATCTAAGTCTGAAAGTTTGAATTTTGGCCTGTAGGTGTCTTTTTTGTGAAGATGACAACTTCTTGACAACTTTGACAAATTTCTTCAATCATGCAACTTTGTCTTCAAAGGATCTTCAAACTCCAAATAACCTAGACCTACAATCACACATGAAGGGTGAAAAAATGTTGATTTGTTAGTAGATAGGGGTTCTCCTTGGTCAAACAACATTTTGGTAATTAAACATTATAATGAAATCAAATAGAATGAAGGAATGATGAATGAACAATATGCAATGTTACAACTCACCAAACCCTTGGAATAAGCATTAAAATCTTGTATGAAATGGCTAGCATGAATGCAGATCTTGACTCTTGATTGTTATTATGAAACTTGATATTTAATACTTGCTTGAATCATGGAAACCTACATCATAAATGTTAGCTCAAAAACATGCATGATGCTTCATTCTTGAATATACCTCCAAAATGCTTGATAAGTAGCTCTTGAATGCTAGATCACTTTTAAACTTGCTAGGATAATTGAATATTTAAATTGCTAGCCTTTGTTAAGATTGCTTAGGTGAAATTATATGAAATAAGCTAGTATTTATACTTATTTATGACAAATTTCTCAAAATTACAAAACTAAAAGCCAATAGAAGATCTAGGAAAATAAAATCTTTCCAAGAATTGAATTCAAAATAGGTCCAAGATAAAGTGGGACTCATATGTCAATTCAGGTGGATGATTCTTAATAGTCTAAGCTTGGGACACAAATTTCAAGAAATGTTAAGTTAAATTCAATATTCAAGATTAGGCCCTGAAACCTAGGTGGGACCCATATGCCTAAGGTGGTTTATGAGTCCCAGATCACTAGATCTGGAACACACAACCCAAAAAAATGAATTATGGTTGGTCATTAGTTAAGTTTTGGGATTATGATCCTTAAAAGAAAATGCATTAAATAAGGCTTGAGGATGCAAAATAGGACCAATTTAGGCATAAATAAGCCCAATTTTAGTAGGAAGGGCCCAAACAAGTGTGAAAATGTAAATGGATAAATTTTCCTACACTATAGGTAGGATGGGCCTATTGGAATGTGTTGTTGTTGATTGTTGTCATTAATGGTTGTCATTGATGTCAACATATATTGGTTTATTGATTAAGGTTTGGTTATGATGCCTTGGTGATCCATATTGGCATGCTCCAAATGTTTTTCTATGATGATCTATCTTTGGTCATGCTTGTCCTGGTCCCACTCCTTTTGTAACATAATGAGATACACTCTTATAGGTCTAGACCAATCTGGAAATTGCTTAATGTGCTCCAAAACATTATTTGCATTGTAATGTGTATATCCTATTCTCTAATGTTGGATATCATGTAACATGTTGATTTGAGTGAGGAGGTTCTAATTGGTTCACATCTCATTCCTTTTCGCTACGGGAATGTTTTATGGTGACCTAATTCATAACTGTGTTTGGCCAAATTAGGATTTTATGGAAGCATGGAATGGTATAAGTAAAAGTTAATTTTGTTCAATGAAAGCAAGTGTGATGCATGCAAATATGAAAATTTAGACATTATGAAGTATGCTTGAAAGTATATGACCAGAGGCAGAGGACAATGAGATTCTATCTAATGTCATTGTTGGTGATAGTTAATTCAACAGTGGATTCCCTTTCATCATTCTTCTAGTGGTGAGTCATTTTCTATTGGCAGTGAGCCTTTCTCTTTTGGCAGTGAGACTTTTTATCTTTGGCTGTAACTGTCAAGTAGTGAACCCACCAGCAGTGAGCAATTTGAAAATGATCCCTTGTAAAAATCACCTTAATAGGTGTCACCTTAACCAATGTTTTATAATTGAGAATTAGCATTCTCCATGGTTTTTCCCTTCTTAGTTTTCCACGTAAATTATGGTGTTCTTTGTGCATTGTGTTGTTATGTGCTTTCATGTTCATATCCATTAGATTATTATTTGATTGATTTAAGTCTACTCCAGATTAATTAAAGTCATGAAAATTATTTTATAATAACTAATTCACCCCCACTCTTAGTTATCCAGACTATTCAACAATTGGTATTAGAGCTTTGGTTCCTCAAAGAAGCACTTAACCACTTGGGGTAGATCTGATTGTGCAAAAACTGACAATTTTTGTGTTTGATGTATCTAACTACAGTTTTTGGAAAGTGCAAATGAGAGGTTACATGATCTCTCTAGGCTACAAGACTTGGAAAGTTGTTGTGACAAAATATGTTGAACCAACAAGTGGTCCTTCTTCTACAGATGAGATTGCAGCCTATGAACATAATGTAAAGGGAATGTATGCAATATTTATTGCTTTGTCTAAGACTGAGTTAACAAAAGTTATTTCATTTGGCACCACTTATGAAGTTTGGGAAAAGTTGAAAGAAATTTATGAAGGAAATAATAGAATCAAATTATCAAAGAAGTTAATAGCTAAGCGCAGATGTGAAAAATTGAGGGTGGAAGAAGGTGAGGATATAGCAAGCTACTTTCAAAGAGTTTAAAATATAGTAAATGAAGTCAAAAATCGAGGAGGAACTCAAATAGATGAAGATGTAATGGAGGGGTATGTGCAGAATCATGATGGGCCAAAAAGTGGCAATATGATGGGTATGTTGCTGATGACTTTTTTTTAACCCAAAATTGATGAAAAAAAAAGGGTTTTTAAAGGAGATTCTCAGCTTTCCACCAATCTAAATTATGCTTTACTTTGAATTTAATAAGTAATTATTATTCATTTTCTATTCAAATTACGACTAAAGTCTTGATTGATAGACTGATTGAAAAACATCTATAGCTTACAAATGGTATCACATTTTTTCAATCCAAAACATGCATCACATTCTATGCTTCTCATACTATAGGATTAAAATAAGAAAAAAATAATTTCATGAATTTTTGACCAAGTTAAGGTGGTCAGACATACAATTTTTATATTTTTTAAAATTTGTAATAAAAAAATTATAATTAATTATTTACTTGGAAAAAAATTACAAAAAAATATGCATCACTTCTTGAGTCTTCTACTTATATATAAAATATTATAAAAAAAAAATCATTTTATTGTGGTTAGGATGGTCAGACATACACCTACTTCTTATTTTTTCCCGAAAATTTAAGTACTACTGCATTGAAATTTCAAATTTTCCCCTAATAGATTTTAAAAAAAAAAAAACCTAGTAGTTTAGAAACTCAATTCAATTTTCTATAGATTCTATTCTTACAGATTTTTGAAATAATATAAATAACTTATTCAAATTTTTACGTCAAGTTTCCTAACTCTTATTTTTCTAATTTTTTTGCCACTTAAAGGCCTCTTTTTTCCATGATGATCTTGCACATACCCAAAGAAGATTTTGATGATGCTATTGGAGAGATATAGTGAGAAGATCTCAGCGATTGAGGAAGTTTATGATCTGAAGAAATTCACTAGAGAGCAACTATTTGACACCTTGACCGCATTTGAGATGAGGAATTTTGGAAAAGAAAAGGAGAAATATGAAACAAACTTCAAAGCCACAAAGAAAGAAGAAGATCTAGATAGTGAAAGTTCAGATGATTTGGAAGAAAACTTCACATGGAGACTAAAGAAAGGTATTGGAAAGTACAAAGGTGTGTGTAACTGAGGATTTATTTTAGGTTTGCATTAGAAGTTAGCAAAGACAATAAAACCCAAAGTAATTACAAAACACAATGGAAGTTAAAACAAAGAACGATTATACCTATAAACCACTGAGACCTCCATGATTCATTTTTGTAACACCTTCTAGCTTGTTGGTTGATGTGTTGCCCTCAAATTCGTCCTGCAAGCAATCTACAAATAGATGTCTATGTCCTACACCAAGCTTTGAAGGATTTGAGATATGCCTAATGCCTATGCCTATGACTATGATTAACAATGCCTAAACATGCTAAGACTTGATCAAATAAAGACAATAATTGCAATGAGAAGCCTAAGTGTGCAAGTGCATAAATGTGCGATGCGTCTATATAATATGTTGGCGTGTAATTGAAAAGTGAGAGGAAAATGGCATTTTATAGAAAATGCCATTTTGAATGGATGGGTGAGATTGAATTGTGACCAAAACCTAAAATGAGAGGCCCATATTAAATTTGATAATCCCTAATTAGGGTTAGGGAAAAATCATTAATCGAACGGTCAAGATGTCATCTCAGAGAATCGAATCGGCGGTGGAGAATAAATGAGGAAATTAATTCAAAAATAAAGATTTTTGAAAATGAAGAAGATAAAGACCAGACTAAAGATCAGATTTGGAAAAATCAAGAACCTGCCCGATCACTTGACTTCTGGAGGAAAGTTACCAATTTGGAATTAAATTAATTCCAAATGTGAACTTTTTGAAATAATGAATAATCCATTTTTTGGATTATTTACCATAATGAGCTGACAGCTAAGAATGAGATGACATTTTAAATAATTTAATTTATTTAAAATGAGAAGAATATAAATTTTGGAAATTAAATAATTAAATGTAATTATTTAATTTAGCAAATAAGACTAATAATTAAATAAATTAATTGGTTCATTTAATTATGACAATTAGTGACATATTAAATAAATAAATAAAAACTTATTTAATAATAAATAAGAATAAAGTGAATAGAAGGTAATTAAATAAATTAAGAAATTTATTTAATTAAGGGAAGACTTAGACAATTAATGACATATTTAATAAACAAATAAGATTTATTTATTTAATAATCATGAAGAATAAAAGGACATGAATTAATTAAATAATTATGAATTATTTAATCAATAGTCGAATGTGGACCAAAGACATAATTAAATGTCATAATTATGCTAGGACAAAAGTGGTAAAAATGAAGCTTGTAGTTCTAGGTCATTTTTATGTGTCTACATTTTCCCCTCTTTGTCATAATGTTGCTTGTCACATTATGACAAAGAAAATAAGTCAAAAATATGCCTAGTACAAAATACGATGAGGAAGAATGATGAGGAGGGTAGCGGTATGCCTCCTCAAGAGGACATACAGGTTCCAAGAACACAGGTGTGCTCTCAAAATTGATGAGAAGACTAGAATATGAAGAGACAAAGAAATGTTAGTGCAAAAGATGTGGATGATGATATGGATGCAATGCCTATATGAGATAGGTGAGAGAAGATGACATGACAAAAGGAGATGCATGTTAGTTCCTAGACCAAATCCTTGAAAACTTGTAGTAGGACTTTAATATTTATTGCTCTTAATCATCATTGGGCGATAAAAATTACACAAATGGACAAAAAACACCATGAGATGACATAGACCAAGGTGTGTAAGGTCATCCACTTTGAAAAAGACAGTCATAGACAAGGAATGTCCTAACTTATACTAAGGGTCATGTTGCCCTAGTCTTTTTGTCGAGACAATCCATAGACAATAGTCAAAGAAAATAAAATAGGCCAGGAGACGTCATCGCACCTCTAAATCCTTCATGGGACATCCTTGAGGTAGCTATTAACATGACCAAAAAGACAAGACAATAAAAATATAAGACAAAATAGCCAAGATAGTCAAAAGATAAAACAAGATAGACCAGAAAGATTAACAACCATTTTATTTTGTTTGCCAATGTTTGTTTTCCAAAGATTGACTTCTTGTCAGTTTGACAGTTTAAGAGTTTTGCCAATTTGATGGTGTTGATAGTTTGACGGGGCCTATTGTTGGGAAGGACAGATCCTGAAAAAGGCAAAGGAAATTTTGACGAGGTCCAAATCGAAGGACACATATTGAAGAGGACTAAAGAGTGACGAGACTGACATTGTTTTGACTAATATGTTTTGGCAAGTTGACTGATGTTGATTGTATGATTGATTGGACTGTGCTGTCTAATTTTGACCAATTTTGACATTGACGTTTCGAATGAGTGTCTTTTGTTTGAGTTTGAGTATGTTTTACTTATTTGACTGATGTGATGATTGTGACAAATGCCATGATTTTATTTGGACCAACTTAAAATGACTTACCTAATGTCTTAGGAACTCATCGACTGATGGCCTTGCCTATGTAGCAAATGCACAGAGACACGTAGTTCAACAATGAAATGGACTGACTAACATGACTGAATCTGACTCCATTTTTAGGATTTTGACATTGATTTGGATGTTTTTGTGTTTTTCTTCAGGACGTTTTATGATTTTTAGGTCTTTCTTCTTGACATTTTATGATGTTTTTGGTCTTTCTTCAAGACATTTTATGATTTTTTTCTCTTTTTGCCATTTTATGATTTTTTTGGATTTGGACGTTTAAGAGGATCATGAAAAATGTAGATGACTAATGCCTACACATGAGAATCCAAGGACAAGCATGATTGTGCCCCTAGTCAAGCTGAATACCAATTGACAAGTGATGACAATGTTGTTTGACATGGGAAGGACGCATCCCAAAACAACATGAGGACGATGATGATAATGTGAGGAAAGTATGGAGGTCTATAGCCAGCCCAGGAATGCAGTCAAGTAAAATTTTGGATAATGTGCTTGTATGAATTAGACTCATTGCATTTGGAATGACTTGGTTAGGACTAGATGGGATGATGATTATCCTTAGACCGTTTGACAAGGGAGAGCCAAGATAGGTGACAGGCATGAAAGGATGAGGGACATGAGACTAAGGGAATTGTCATATGATTTTCAGGGACTATGTCACATAAGGATAATGAGGTTTACATCAGCAATGACATGATGTTTCACGGATAATGTATGACCAAAGGATAGGCATGCCAAAAGTTTTCCCAAAGCATGATTTATGTGTGCCAGTTTTATGTCAAGACCAAGGTAAGTGGGAAAAATGCATGGAAATGATAGGGCTTAGATGAACGTCAATGTCATGAGGAAGGCATGGGAAGAAGAGACGACTTGCCCCCAAGTATAAAATTTCACATAGATGATTTATTTTACACGACACCTGTTTGCCAGGTTTTCATCATGGTACTTACCCAAGGAACCTGTTTGCCAGGTTTTCAGTGTAGGACAAAATTTTTCTCTTTACTATTTTCTTGAATTTTTTATTTTTTTGGTGTCACCAAGATGCCTATTTGCCAGGTTTTCATCAGGGTGATGATTTTTTAATTTTTCAATTTTTTTTTTGTTTTTGAATTTATGATTTTGCAGATAGCCTGGATGCTTTAGACCACCATTGACTGTTCTGAATCCACTGATGATGTCGATGTAGAGACTAGTGCCATGATATGCCAATAATGTCCTATATGAAGGAGTTTTCTTGTCATGATCATAGCACTTGTATACAACTTATTGATGTCATTGTGATCCTTTCTGATACTAGAGTTGTCCTTATCAATATATACACATCACAATAGAATGCCATGAGAGTCCTTGTGGTAAAGAGTTACTACGAAGATGTGATGGATTTGTGACATGGGATTTTTGGACTTTAGGTGAGATGTAGAATTATGACATATGATGGTAGATGTGGAAAAGTTGTTTGGACATTTAGATGAATCACTTTTTATTTTCCAAACTTGGTATGGTGGATGACGGATTTTGGAGGGATGGAATTTGGAACCAACACCTTTAGATGCCTTGCTTAATGACCATTTTGAAGGAGGTGGACATGTGTTATATGTGGGAGTCCTCTTGTATTGTGGCTCCACATTGTAATTAACTTTTCCTTTTGACATATTTTCTTTGCTTGATCCACTTTTCTTTGGGATCCATTTTAATTTCATTTTTCCACTTGTCCTTTTTTCTGATTCAATGGCACTTGACATTTTTTTTTTGACTTTGTAAGAATTTTGTTTTTGTTGGTCCCAAAGGGGAGGTTGATTCATGATAGAATGATGGTTTATGGTGTGGGTGGATGGGGTGTTGGCAACAATCTTATGACAAGGATTTCTCATGGATTCCATTTTGATATTTGTATCTGACAAGGTTGCCCCCAGTATCAAGGAGGTACCACTGACATCGTTTGATTTGTTATCTAAGGAATAGCCAAGACCTTGATGTCTGTAATTTTCCTAAAATTGTATTGGTTCTAGAATGCCTTGCTCATGTATGCCTAGTCCTTTTCCTTGATATTGCATGCTTTGACAGATTCTATTTGTGGTGGGGTATTTGTTGTTTTGAAAGCAAGATGCTAACCCATCATTAGGTATGTGGATACTCTCACTTGTAATATTTTCATCTACAAGAAAGCCTGCTTTGACAAAGATAGATGACCCTAGTTGATAAAGTGTCTTAGCTTCATTATCATGTTGGACATATTCCTGACTGATATCTTTGGTCTGATCCTATAACTTGTCAGGTTCAAATGATTCTGTTGGTGCTTCCAAGGTAATGTCGAATCCATCATTATGTTTGGTGTCATAGAGTCCAATGATTTTAGCTATAACTTGATCATATGCGAGCATGTCCATAGTGGAAGATTCTTATTTTTGAGGAATATCGTCTATGTGTCCCATGGAGGCAAGTGTCTCATCATGGGAAGTGTCAATAGTTGGGGCCTGAATAGGGTCGTCAAGTGTTTGATCATAAATGGTGTAAAGGTCAAGGAGTGGATCATTTTGGATTTCTTGGTCCATGGTAGGGTCTTGGTCAAAGATGGGGTTGTCATGGATTTGGACTTCTTGGTCTATGGTAGGGTCATGGTCAAAGATGGGGTTGTCGTGGATGATACAATAGGAAATAGGGTCATGGTATGGACTACCTTGTTCTTGAAATGAGGGTGCCATTATAAGGTCCTGCTTTGGGCTTTCATTTTGACATGTATCCTCAAGTCTATTAAATGGGATTTGACTTTGAGTAATGAAAGAATTTTCATGACTAGATGTGGCTTGTGAGGGGGTGATTTGAAAAGGATTAATGAATGAAGGACTAGGAGGAGACGTGGGAACTTGGAATGGACTAGTATAAGAAGGACTCGGATAGGACATGGGGACTTGGACTGGACTAGCATGTGAGGGACAAGGATAGGACATGGAGTCTTGGATAGGATTAGAATGTGATGGTATAGGATGTGACATTGAGAGTTCAACTAGATATTCCATGGAGTCATGGGCTAGATTAGTGTAAGGTTTACTAAAATAGGACGTAGAGACTTGGGCCGGATCGATATGGTATGATGTAGGGACTTGACATGAGTTGGTGGATGGTTGATAGGGCATGTAGACATTGACAGGATTGATAGGTGAAGGACTAGCATGTGAAGTGGAGACTTGAAATGGACTAGTTGATAGTTGGCTTCCCTTGTCAAGGTTAGGATAAGGGTGATAACTTGATGTGTGTTGTGAATTAATGGAAGGATTTGTGTTAAGTGAATTTTTGTAGTGAGGGTAGATGGACGGAGGACTAGGACTGTTGGGTTGTTCGTACAAAGGACATTGATTTTTGTCTTGGATAAATTGTCTCCTAAAGTCTGAGGCTTCTTTGTATTGACCTCTATAGAGTAATTCATATTCAACTTTACTAGCAAGCCTATCCATATGTTGGTGAAGGAAAGACAAGGTGGTGGATGTCATGATGTTGTGAGATGATAATGACATTTTTCCAAGGGAAATGACTAATGCAAGTTGATAAACTTGTCAAGAAAGTATACCAAATGCCAAGGTGACAATGAAGATTAAATATGAAAATGTTGACCGAGGAAAATGACCAATGCCAAGTCTATATGCCAAATGAGGACTATGATGGACAATGCAAAGTCTAAGTTCAAAATGAGGACTGAGATTGTTTTTTTATGTTTTTTTGAAAAGTCTAAGTTGTCTAAGGTCGATTGTTTGTGTCCAAATTTGTGACTGTTGTTTATAATGTTTGAGTAATCTAGCAAGCACTTGACAAGCACAATGTTTTGGGTGTAAGAAAGCACACATAAGACAAGTACAATCCTAAAAGGCCAATAGGACAAGGGTTTGTATAATTGATATAGCCCACTGATATACCTTGGATTGGTGATAAACACCTTTCCTTCTCGAGAGTAGATAGCTTAGAATTTTGGTGGCATTGGCTCCCCTCCACGACTCATTAACATCATTTGAGCACACCAAATTAAGATTCTTTGGGTAATGACTTCCCAAGAATTTCTATCTCTACTCAAGGGGATTAGTAGTGAGTGTCTTCGAGCATGATACTATACCCTACACTATATCAAGCAATAGCCAATAGAATGGTTGGACACTAAAACATGAGGTTTTTAATATGGGCATTTTGTTCATGGGGCCTGATCCATGCGGCGAGAGTCCCCTTTCGAATCCATCTCATCAGAACCACACTCGTGATTCTTGGGTTTTCCCCAAGAATCCACTTTTATATACTGGTTGGAAGTCCCTCGGTGTCAGGGTCCTACCGGTCTAAGTCATCCTGGGGTGAGTACTTTTTCCCACTAGAACAGGCCCAAGTTCTAGAGTTAGTAACCGTTTCTCTTACACCTAGGATCACTCAAAAGGGCAAGGGGAGAGGATACTTTGATTACTAAGTCGTGAGGGTGCAGAATAGATAAAATGGGTCTGATTTTCTGATCACTGAGTTTTCACAAGGTGAGAGCATAATCACCTACCATTTGTTCAAACACAATCAGACATTTGCAAACAAAATTCATTATAGAGCACCAAAGGAAATGTTCCTAAATTAAAAAAAATGCAAACAAGTGGTTTGAGAGATAAATCTTCAACAAACATAGCTGCAAAACCACATTTCAGTAGTTTGAATAAATTTCTTTGACCCACAAAAAACTCCAACGCCACATGCTACCAACAAAGATTAGTAACCAAAAAAATAATGACAGCAGAAAATTAAAATAGTGATAACTTTCTTAAAAATTAACAAAATTTTAAATTGTTGATATCTATCGAAAGCTGAAAAGAAAACCTTCAAAACCCATAAAGTATTTTCCAAGATTCTGTACAAGAAAAACCATTATAGGAAAAAGAAAATGAGGGTTTTAAAAGCTAGATTAAAAAAACAACAATCACTAAAATGGCCATAACTTTCTCAAATCTTAATGAAATTTAAAATTGTTTAAAGTTCTGGAAAACTGAGAACGAGATCTACAAAACTCAGAATTTTTTTAAAATATTTTATTCTCCCATTTTTCTGTGCTCAAAAGAAGGTGGCAGGATTTTGTATGACTTCTTGGCTGTAACCTACAAAACAGTGAATATAAACAAGAAAAACAGACAAATATTTCTATAGAATGTCAGGTTCACCAATGTAACTGAGGGTGAATTTTTGGATTAGATTCATCAATCAATAAAGCATATAAAATAAACCCAAAGATCTATCAAGAACAATGAAAACTAAAAATAAGAACAATTATACATGTCGTTTGTAGGAGTTTCCATGATTCACCTTGATAGTACCTTCTAGCTTGCTGGTTGACTTGATGCCCTCAGATTCATCGTGCGAGCAATCTACAAATAGATGTCTATGTCCTACACCAAGCTTTGAAGGATTTGAGATACGCCTAATGCCTATGCCTATGACTATGATTTCCAATGCCTAAACATGCTAAGACTTGATCAAATAAAGACAATAATTGCAATGAGAAGCCTAAGTGTGCAAGTGCATAAATGTGCAATGCATCTATATAATATGTCGGCGTGTAATCGAAAAGTGAGGAAAATGGCATTTTATAGAAAATGCCATTTTGAATGGACGGGTGAGATTGAATTGTGACCAAAACCTAAAATGAGAGGTCCAAATTAAATCTGATAATCCCTAATTAGGGTTAGGGAAAAATCATTAATCGAATGGTCAAGATGTCATCTCAGAGAAACGAATTAGTGGTGGAGAATAAATGAGGAAATTAATTCAAAAATAAAGATTTTCCAAAATGAAGAAGATAAAGACTGGACTAAAGATTAGATTTGGAAAAATCAAGAACTTGCTCAATCACTTGACTTCTGGAGGAAAGTTACCAATTTGGAATTAAATTAATTCCAAATGTGAACTTTTTGAAATAATGAATAATCCATTTTTCGGATTATTTACCATAATGAGCTAACAGTTCAGAATGAGATGACATTTTAAATAATTTTATTTATTTAAAATGAGAAGAATATCAATTTTGGAAACTAAATAATTAAATGTAATTATTTAATTTAGCAAATAAGACTAATAATTAAATAAATTAATTGGTTCATTTAATTATGACAATTAGTGACATATTAAATAAATAAATAAAAACTTATTTATTTAATAATTAGAAAGAATAAAGTGAATAGAAGGTAATTAAATAAATTAAGAAATTTATTTAATTAAGGGAAGACTTAGACAATTAATGACATATTTAATAAATAAATAAGATTTATTTATTTAATAATCATGAAGAATAAAAGGACATGAATTAATTAAATAATTATGAAGTATTTAATTAATAGTCGAATGTGGACCAAAGACATAATTAAATGTCATAATTATGCTAGGACGAAAGTGGTAAAAATGAAGCTTGTAGGCCTAGGTCATTTTTATGTGTCTACAGTATGTTACCTTTTAAATGCTTTAGATGTCGAAAGATTGGTCATTTAGCAACTAAGTGTCTAGAAAATGGAAGAAGGAATTTTTTTAAAAAGATCAATAAGAAGGCCTATTATTTCAATGAAAATGTTAGTATTTTAGATGGTGAATTAGATCATGAGGATTGTTTGTTTTTGGTAGAAAAGGATGAACCTAAATTTGCTATCTCTAATATCTGTCCAAAATCTAATGATAACGTTGACGTTGCATTACTTGTTAAAATAAATAGAGATGAATGCTTGATTGGTAGTGGATTCTCAAATCGTATGACCAGTGATAAAAGTATGTTTGCAAAGCTTGAGAAATATGGGTATGTGCAGGATCATGATGTGCAAAAAAGTGGTGATATGATGGGTATGTTTAGAGTATGTGGCTGACGACCTTTTTTTACTCAAAATTGATAAAACAAAAAGGGTTTTTAAAGGAGATTCTCAGCTTTCCACCAATATAAATTATGCTTTACTTTGAATTTAATAAATAATTATTATTCATTTTCTATTTGAATTATGACTAAAGTCTTGATTGATAGTTGATTGAAAAACATCTATAGCTTTCAAATGTGTCACATTTTTGAATGCTTGAAACTTGCACACATCTGTGCTTTACATACTATAGGGATTAAAAAAGTTTCTTGAGTTTTGACCATGTTAAGGTGGTTGAACATATGAGCTTCTTTCTTTTAAAGTTGTAATAAAAAATTCATAATTAATTATTTACTTCGAAAAAATTACAAAAATATGCATTAGATTGGGACATGAGTCCTCTACTTATATCTAAAATCCTATAAAAATATTATGATTTTTATTGTGGTTAGGGTGGTCAAATAATACACCTACTTCTTATTTTTCTCTAAAATTTAAGTATTAATGCATTGAAATTTCAAATTTTCACCAAATAGATTTTAAAAAAAAAAACTTAGTAGTTTAGAAACTACATTCAATTTGCTAGAAATTATATTCTTACATATTTTTGAAATAATATAGATAAATTATTCAATTTTTTATGTGAAGTTGTCTAACTTTATTTTTTTTGAATTTTCATTGTCCCTTAAGGGCCTATTTTTTCCATGATGATCTTACACATACCCATATGATGGAGGTTCTGTTAGATTTGGAGATGATAAAATAGCACAAATTGTTGGAATTGGTTCTATTACTTTTGACGAAAAACACAACACTGACAATGTTTACTATGTGAAGGGTTTATATCATAATCTTCTAAGTGTTGGACATATGTGTGAAAATGGCTATAATGGGGTGTTTCAGGATGATGGTTGTGAGATCCAAAAGAAATCTGGAACTATTATTGGAACTGGAAAAAGAATAAGTGGGAATATGTATCAATTGGAAGGAGCTACAAAGAGATGCTTATTTTCTTAGTCCAATGATAGTTGGATCTAGCACTAGAGGATGTGTTACATCAACTTTGATAATTTGGAAAGGATAAGTTCAATAAGAGTAGTCAGAGATTTTCCAAGACTGGACAAACTAGACAACACTATCTACAAAGGATGTCAAGAAGGAAAGCAAACCAGAGAAACATTTAGAAGAAAATAAGAATCATCTACCCATTTGTTGGACCTTGTACACACTGACCTATGTGGCCCTAACAAAACAAGAAGCTTACAAGGTGACATATATTTTATTCTTTTAATAGATGATTATTCTAGATTGACCTAGGTTGCATTTTTAAGAGAAAAATCAAAGGCTTTCAAAAAATTCAACATTTTCAAGGAAAGAGTTGAGAATGAAGTTGATAGGAGAATCAAGTGTTTAACATATGATAGAGGAGGATATTTTACTTCTAATGAATTCAAAAAATTCTATGAAAAGCATGGCATCAAAAGACAACTATCTTCCCTTAGAACACCACTGCTGAATGGTGTAGTGGAAAGAATGAACCAAACACTTCAAGAAGCAGCTAGAACAATGATTAATGAAGCTAGTTTATCACACGTCTAAAGGAGAGAAGCAATACACAAAATAGTTTACACTCTTAACAAATAATTTTTCTAGAGGAGGTATGGAAAGAAATTATATGAGCTATGTCATGTAAGAGATCCCATAGTAAAGTACTTCAAAAAATTTGGAAGCAAATGCTGCATCCGGAGAGATGAGGAAAATTTTGGAAAGTTCAACAGTATAGCTGATGAAGGCATATTTTTGGGTTACTTATAAGAAGAAAAGCATACCAGTGTTACAACATGAGACTAAACAAGATAGTTGAAAGTGTGAATGTGAAAGTAGATGAAGATGTTGGGTATGTGCAGGATCATGATGGGCCAAACAAGCCCTTAAGTGGCAATGAAAATTTAAAAAAATCAGAGTTAGGCAACCTGACGTAAAAATTTAAATAAGTTATCTATATTATTTCAAAAATATGTAGGAATAGAATCTATAGGAAATTGAATGTAGTTTCTAAACTACTAGGTTTATTTTTTTAAAAACAAAATCTATTTGGTGAAAATTTGAAATTTCAATGTAGGATTA
>VDFB02000017.1:25807924-25861596 GCA_007258455.2 Sequoia sempervirens
TACACTTCCTCCCTCCCAATGAACTCTCCACTTCTTCCCCTCTCTCCCTCTCTCTCCCCCTCCTAATTATCTCTCCCTCACTCTCCCCTTCTTTCCCTCCTCCCCTCTCACTTCCCCCCCTCTATCTCTCTCTCAAGTCTCTCTCCCTCTAACTCACTCTTATATGTCTCTCTCTTTCTCCCTCTCCTTCCCCCCTCCTAGTGAACTATCTCTATCTCTCCCTCCCCTCCTACTCTAGAACTCTCTCTCTCTCTCTCATTCTTTAAGCATCTCCCCTTCCTCCTCCTAATTATCTCTCCCTCACTTCCTCCCCCTTTTTCCCCTCCTCCCCTCTCACTTCCCCCCTCTCTCTCTCTCAAGTCTCTCCCTCCTACCCCCTCTCCCCCTCTCAAGTCTCTCTCTTGCTCTCACTCACTCTCTCTCTCTCTCTTGCCCAATCTCCACCTAATTATTATAAAGTTATGCATGCACAAATCAGATGTATGATTTGAAACACTAAAATTGTGCCATTGGGGAGCATTAAAAAATTGCTTTATTTTTTGAGTTCTACATATCAGATATCAGATTTGGATCAGATATATGATCCAAATCAAATATGGATTAGATATCTGATCCAAATCAGATATCTGATATGGAAATCTAGGTTTGGGCTTTGCTTCGGTAGTGTGTATTGACACCGAAGCCACATAAAGTCAACTTGGCATTTTCGCATTTTTGAGTCGATGAAACACATAATTTTTTCTCCATTGCCACTTTTTGGCATACCATGATCTGCACATACCCTGTTCAAAGAAATCTTGACAGGCATATTGAATATGAATCAAATCACTTAGATGACAAAGAAGAAAATGATAAGAAAGAAGAAGAAGAGAAAAAAGAGGCTCCAAAAACTGCAACTAATACCCCAAAGTATGTATAGAGAAATCACTCAAAAAGCTAGATTATTGGAGATAAGAATAAGGGAATCATCATAAGAAGTAAAGCATCTCAAGAGCAAGTATTATTGTGTCTACTCTAGGAAACTGAGTCAAAGACTATAGAAGAAGCATGCAATGATTAGAATTAGGTGAAGGAAATGAAAGAAGAGCTTGATCAAATAGAGTAAAATTAGACTTGGGAACTTGTGCCTAGACCGATAGACAAAATTGTAATTGGAACAAAGTGGGTGTTCTGGAACAAGCTAGACAAAAATGGAAAGGTAATGAGAAACAAGGAAAGATTGGTTTGCAAAGGTTACACTTAGATCAACGGCATTGATTTTAAAGAGACATATGCCTCTATTACATGGATGGAAGTGACCCAGATGCTATTTGTAGGTTGAAGAAAGCTTTATACTAATTGAAGCATGCACCTAGAGCTTGGTATGGAAGACTAGAGAAGTACTTGATTGGACATGGATTTCAAAAGTGATCTACTAACAATAATTTATACTATAGAATTCACCCAGATCAAATGTTGATTGTTGTAGTTTATGTTGATGATATAATTTTTAGAGGAAATGATGATATGTTCAAAAAAATTATAGATGAAATGCATAAGGAATTTGAAATATCCATGATTGGTGAGTTAAATTTGTTCCTTGGACTACAAGTAAATTAGGACAACCAAGGAATTTTCATCTCTCAGTCCAAGTATACCAAATAATTATTAAAGAAGTTTGGGTTGGAGAAATCCAAACAGGTTTGTACACCTATTGTTACCGAATGTAAGTTGACAAAAGAAGATGATTCACCCAAAGCTGATGCAAGTATGTACAGGTCAATGATTGGAGGATTGCTATATTTGACTGCTACTAGACAAGAAATTATGTATGATGTTTGTTTAGTAGCTATATTTCAACAAGAACCAAAGGAATCACATTTTCTTGCAGTAAAAAGGATCTTTAGATATTTGAAAGGTACAAAAGATATGGGGTTATGGTATCCAAAGGTCTCATATTTAACTTTGACAACTTATACTGATGTTGATTGACCTATATGTGTTAATAATAGGTGGAGCACAAGTGGTGGAGCTTATTTCCTTGGCTCCTAGTTGGTTGCTTGTTCAAGTAAGAAACAAGATTATGCATCTTTATCTACTACTGAAGTTGAATACATTCCAAAATCTTCATGTTGCACTCACATACTGTGGATTAAAAAAATGTTGAAGGACATTGGCATATCATTTGATGAACCAATCTCAATTGTGTGTGATAATACTAGTGCAATAAACATTTCCAAGAATCTGGCATAACCCTCCTGAATGAAAATATATCCATTAGATATCATTTCTTGAGAGAGAAGGTATTGCACAATGAGGCCAGACATGAATATGTACCTACTAAAGAAAAGATTGTAGATATTTTCACAAAATCATTGAGAAAAGATACTTTTGAGTATCTCTGGTAGAAGCTAGGGGTTCTACCCCCTCCTAGTCTACAATAATTTGCACCAAGGTGTGTGCTGGTCTAGGGTATTAAATGCTCACTCTTATCTGGATCAATGTTGGGTTGCTTCCTCATAGGGGGAACATAGTAAGTTTTTCAAGGGGAGTTTTTTCCCTTTGTCCTTGGTGTCAAAGGGGGAGAAGAAAAGAAAGTTCTTGATGTTTTTGATGCTTACATTGAGTTGTTTGGCTTGTTTTTGATGGATGTCAACATCGATGACAAAGGGGAAGATTTTTGGAATGTGTTGTTTTTTATTATTGTCATTAATGGTTTTCATTGATGTCTACATATCTTGGTTGATTATTTAAGGTTCGGTTCTGATGCTTTGGTGATCTAGATTGGCATGCTTTGGATGTTGTGCTGTGATGATCTATATTTGGTCATGCTTGTCCTAGTCCCACTCTTTTTGCAATATAGTGAGATACACTCTTATGGGTTTAGACTGATCTAAAAATTGGTTAATGTGCTCTAAAACATTATTTTCACTGTAACATGTATATCATATTCTCTGATCCTAGATATCATGTAGCATGTTGATTTGAGTGAGGAGGTTCTGATTGGTCCATGTTTCATTCCTCTTCACCATGATAATTTTTTTTGGTGACCTAATTGAAATTATTTTTGGCTGACTTAGGAGATTATGAAGACATTGTATTTGGAAAACTTAGGAGTTTATGGAAGCATGGAATGGTATAAGTAAAAGTTGATTATGTTTGATGAAAATAATTGTGATGAATGTGAATATAAAAATTCAAACATTATGAAGTATGCAAAATTATATGACCAGAGGCAGTAGATAGTGAGATTCTATTTGGTGTCATTGTTGGTGACAATTAATTGAGTGGTGGATTCCCTTTCATCATTCTTCTAGAAGTGAGTCATTTTTGTTGGTAGTGAGCCTTTTTATCTTTGGTTGTAATAGTTGAGCAATGAGCACACCGATAGTGAGCTTTACCTGTAGTGAGAAATTTGGCAGTGAGCCCTTATAAATATCACCTTGACTAGTGTCACCTTAACTAATGTTTTATAATTGAGAATTATCATTCTCTGTGGTTTTTCCCTTCTTGGGTTTCCATGTAAATTCTAGTGTTCTTTATTCATTATGTTGTTAAGTGCTTTCATGTTCATATTTGTTAGATTATTATCTGATTGATTTATGTTTTCTATGGATTGATTAAAGTCAAGAAAATTGTTTTATAGTAACTGATTCACCCCCCTCTCAATTATCTAGACTGTTCAATAGGACCTAAAACACATTCATTTTATTAGGAAATGAGATCCTCACAAAGAATTCACTAACAAACCTTAGGTGAATAAACCCAATGTGAGAATCCACTAATTTCCTTTTGATTGAGGGACAGGGGTCAAGATCAAACAAAAATTTTGGGAGAAGAATGAAAAATAGTAAAACAACTCCAAAATGAAATCTAACACTTGAATCAACTATATTAAACTCAATATTAATAGAGCACCAAATAGATTACAAATCTAAGAAGGGAAAAAATATGTGTACCAGTCACCAAAAATGAGTTTTTGAAGGCTGACTAGGACTCATTTTCTCCTAGGTGAATGGCTCCATTGTTAGAGCCTTTCTACAACTTTTCGGGGGTCTCTGACATGGATTTGAAGCTTCCAATTTGTCCAAGTTTCACAATTGGAATGTTAGGAATGACTTCAGGATCTAAGTTTTTGTGAGATAATAGCAACTTTGACAACTTTTGCAACTTTGACAACTTCTTCAAAATTTTTATTCAAAAGGTATTTAATCCTTCTTCAACCTAAATTTACAAAAACAAACATAAAGGAGAATTTCTTTTATTTTAGGTGAATGGAGGGTTTCCTTGGTCAAACCCTGTTTTGGTAATCAAACCTTGAAATGAGATAATGAAACATGAAAGAGGGGATGAAGAATGAACAAATCAATGTTACCACTCAACAAAATCTTGTAGAAACTTGATAGTGGATGTCCGTAACTTGCATGAAATGGAATAAATAGATGTGAATCTTGATCTTGAAATAGTGCTTGAAAAGATGCTTTTAATGCTTCACTTGATCATGAAACCTACATCACAATGTTAGCTCAAACAACATGTGTGATGCAACAAGACTTTGACATGATGCTTGGATCTTGATTTCTATGGAAAAACTCTATTAGTAATGCTCTTTAATGCTCTTGATCATCAACTTGTCTTAGGAATTCCTCACTTGATTTTCTAGGATTGAACTTAGGATTCTAGGTGTTGAATTTGATAAAATAACCTTGTGTTTATATGTATGTATCCTTAATTCCCTGAAATTAAGAAATTACAAGCCAACATTCTAAATTTGACTTTAGAAACATTAAAATCTTTCCAAAACATAAATAAAAAATGGGTTTCAAGACTTAGGGAGGACCCATTCACCCATGGGTGAATGGGTCTCAAATCTGTAAACCTAGAACACACATTGTTCAATGTGAAGAGTTATGTTTAGGCATTAATTATTTTGGGATTTTCCCTTCGAAAATGCAATTAATTAGGCTTGTCAATTCATAATAGTGATTATTAAGGCACAATTAAGCTCAAATTAATTAAGATGGCCCAAATAAGTTTGAAAATATAAATAAATACATTTAACAACACTTAATTAAGGCATTATTAAGTCCATTTTAACTAGGAGGTCCCATATAAGTGTGAAAATGTTAAGGGATACATTTTCCTACACTACATTTAGCCCCCACTTTAGTGAGAGGATGACCTTGCATCAAACTCACACTAAAGTAGAAAATCAAGAGAGGTCTAATTGTACAACCATTGTAAAGATAAGATGACAAAGGATCAAGGAGAACAATCAAGCCCTAAAGATATAAGATCTCATGGAAAAATAAAAAAAAGCATAAGGACATACATGACTATGTGAAACATATGTATGCAGTAATGAAAAAGATACTCAATCATACAATTCCAAAGACTTAAATAAAGAAAAATAAACATAAAATAATGGGTTTACAAGTGAAACCTATTGTTCACTATGCAAACCAAACTACATGCTCACACGGGCTAGTAGAATGTGTTGTCCACAAGGTGAGCCCACAAAGGTGGAAAATGAGAGAATATTATTGGGCTCCTATACCATATCAAATTTATAACTCCAATAACTTTGATAAGGCACCAAAAAAAATGAAACTTCAAGCTTCATAAGGATTAGCAAGTCGTGTTATGCTAAAAACATATGAATAAACAAGGACGGTGCCATAGGAAATCAAGGTGTGTTATGTTAGGTGGCCTAGATAAAAATGGTTTCAAGCTTAATAAGGTTAGTAGGTTATATTATGCTAAATACTTATGAACAAAATGCAAATAGGCATGTTCAAAGAGGTTTTGCTTAGTTCATGTAAGGTATAGATACTTAGGGAACATTGTGCCTAATGTCTCAAAGAGAGGTCAAGTCAAAGGATAAAATATTCACAACTTAGGGAAGGCAATGCATAGCACTACCACTAAGATGAAAGTAATATGCTAAGAAAGATCACGCCTTTGGAGAACATCAAAACCAGTGACACCACTAAGAAAAAGACACATCACATGAAATAAGAAGACCACACTATGAAACATAAAACATAGTGGAAAAATTCAAAATGATAATACTAATGTGTGAACCCACTTTATAGAAATTGCTAACACCATGTTGTGAGCAATCACTTTAAAGTAGAAAATGATCAATGCTAAATAAGGAAGAAGACATTAGAGCTTACTTGGAAAGCCACATGCCAAGTCATATGTTTCCAAATGAAGCTTCATCATGAAGAGGAGTTGCCCCTAAATATAAAATCTAAAAAATACAAAGGGATCCATGGATTTCGGGTCATTGTATGTCTTTTCTACAATGATATTATAGAGATCGAAAACATCATCATTCCCCGAATAACTCAAGAATCAAGGAAGAATAACAAATAGAGAGCAAAAACAAAGAATATTTTTAGGTCAATATGGAAGAGATCTAAATGTCTCAATACCTTGTGTAATCCCCAAAAGGAAAACACAAGACAAAATAAAAGATAAAAGGGTTTACGACGTATAAAATAATGTAGATACAAATAGAGGAATTTCACAAATATGAGAGAAACATTAAACACAACGATACAGAGGATCACATTACGCACATGCAATCACACAAAGAACATGAAAAGAAAAATAAATGAAAGACTAGTAAGACACATGTGAGTCAACCTATAGCAGATCATCAGCATCCCAATCTTGTTGAATATATGTGGAAGGCATATAACTAGCCAAAGGGATGGTGTCAAGTGTTGTACTAGGACAATCAGCAAATTCAACACATGGTGAGTCACTCTTCTTAGGAGGATCAACATGGTTTTTGTCATTTAAGCTCCTGGAAGAGGAAAAAAATAAATTCAAGTCATCATGCACATCCTCATTAATTTTAGCATTCTCATCATCATCATCTAAATTAATCACAATAGTATTTCAAATGATAATATCCATAGAAGTTTATTATTCTTGTTTTTGTTTTTGCAGTGAAGGTGTAGAATCATCATGCCTTGCTTGAGTTATTGATTTATCTTGTGTTTGTAATAAACGAGCAATAGCACGATGCCTTTTCCTATGCTCTCTAACATTTTTGTTTCTTTTTGTTCAATTTTCAAGTTGTGATTATGTAGGTGTTAGTTCTCAAAAACACTGGTTGAAAAACCACAAGAGGTTTCCAAGCTCTTGGCACATTTTATGCTAACGAACAAGGACAAATGGTGTGTTTGAACCTCTTTCTCTTTAGGCTCTACCAGACCTAGGTGGGTGTACCTATGCAAATGAAGCAAACTTACACTATGTGTTTCCTACTTAGGAAATCTATCCATAATAGAAATTGGGAGTGGAAAGATGTAATCCTAATTTGGTATAAATTGTATAAGAAATATCAAGGTGAAATTTAATATGTTTAGTTAATAGATGTAAGCTTTTGAAAATAGATTTGATAAAACTAAATAATGAAATGGGTGAGACCAGTGCCTTTTTGGGTAAACAGAGTCAAATGAAGATCTGGAATGAATGACTTGTATTGGTTGTAACTCAATTTGTTTGGCACACTTATGTTTGTTTATAACTTGTATAAACATGCAAGAAAGTGACTGAAAAACTCTACTTATAGATCCAATTGACACAACCAAGTTACTTATGATTTATTAAAAGGATTTTAATCTTTACTTGAAAGAACCAATTGAACAAATCACATAGGAAAAACAAATGTTACCAAATTGGAGATAGGATGACAATCCTAATTATATGGCTCTTCTTACTGATCCAAATAACACTTCTAGATTACTGTGATTGATTAGAAGGATTTTAATTCCTTTGGGGAAACCAATTAATCATATCACACAAGTACAACAAATGTGCATTGATAAATTGAATATATACTTGATATACCAAATTACTGTATAATTTCAACAAACAATTGATACCAAAATGAAACCACAAAATCAAAGATCTTTCATTGATTTCTCCAAAATTTCATACATGCATTATTTTATTCACTATGTAATCTACATGATAAACATTTTAAAAGTATCTTCAATAGTTGTGATCCTTCACTGTCTATCGGTTGTAGCTCCTCATTATATTTTAATTAATTGCCTTTGGAAAATTAAAATATCTTAATCTTCAATATCTTTGTCTCCTGTAAAAATTATTTCGCAATAAACTTTAATTCCTTTGCTAGCAATCTTCACTTTTTCACCCAAAAAGAAAAATAATTACCTGCCTTATAACTCCTTTGGTGAAAATATTTCTGATCCTCATGAATGTATTTTACCTTGCATTTAACTTGTGCATTTTCACTAGGTAAAAAATAATTACCCATTGAATGATTTAATGTATTTGTTTTAACCTTCTTGGTTAAAATATTTCACATAATATTTTACTTTATAAAAATAATTTAGATCTCCACCCTTATTCTAAAAATCTTCACTTTTATATTACTCCCACAATATTCAAAATTTCTTTCTTTATGTTTACCCATATCGTATCAGTAGCGCTCATTTAAATATTTATATCACCCTTAAACCTTCGGTGTGACATGTTCCAACGAAGAGACTTTATTTTTTCTTTCTGATAGTAATGTGTCTCTCTGAAATTTCCTTCATTGGTGTGACTTTCATAATCAGAAAGACTGGAGGAAGTTGCGCCAATAGTAGATGTCATTCTGATGGCATTCATTTAGGGTTTTTATCCTTTGTACACCTAGATTCCATCCTATTTCCTACTCTGCATTTAGATATCAGGCCAAGTAACAAATTTTGGGGTGAATCCCATTTTCAGGCTTCTCGTGCAAACATTACTATCCATAAAAGTAAACCTCTACTATAACAAATGTATTTCAATCATAGTGAAGCATGAGGTAGTAATTGTTTAAGGTATTTAAATGAAATGCCCTTATCATTTCCCTATCGCGCCACTATTCATACAATAACCATGGAAAAATCTGCTATGATTCTGGCCCATGAGATCACACTTCTCTGATGCATCTCGTTATGTAGTTTATGTGCCTTCTCTAGGAATCCAATTCATGGCGCGATTCATCATTTTGTCATTTAATTACTTCTCTATGATCTGTGGAAACATCAAGTAAATAGTTTACAGTGGTCGGCATCATGTCATGCGCATGAGGGTTTGCCTTAGCTAACCATTGGCTACACACACATAATGTATATTTATTAATTCTACAACGGCTTGACGCCCCCTTCAATAGTATAATTTGTTTTTGCAGTATTGACCTCTGCATTGCTACACCACCATAAAAGTGTAGTATGTAGTTCTAAGGGAAAAAATCATAGAACATATATAACGTTCTCCAATGCAGCCCAATCCAGAATGTGCTCTCCTTCGGACCATGGTTTACTTATTTGAGTCAGCATATCATTTGTTTATCTGTAATCTTCCCTTTGCTTAGCTCTAAAGATATTCACCCTCTGTCGAACTGTTATGATCTTCTAAAGCTCGTTCATAACGTACTTTATCATCATGCATCCCTCAAGACTTGCTTTGATTTCAGCAACTCCATTATGCAATAATTTATGAGTTTTCAATCAAAAACCATCCTGGGTTATATTTAATGAAGAAGTCAACTTGTGTATGCCATGCCAAGCCTTTGCTTTCTGAATATGTTTCATTTTATTCTTTATCTTTGTCAAGAGGTTGATCTTCGCCTTTAATCCCAGATATATTCTCTACAATTCATCACTCCCAGTTCTTCAAATATTTGTCATGAGATATAGAGCTACAAGTGCTTCTTCAATTTCATCAAACGCCCCTCTAATAGTTTCCTGCAGATCTCCAAACTGTGGCTTGAGTTGCTCAATTGTCACAGTTAATTCCTTCATTATTATATTGAGTTGCTTTGCTTTAAGCCTCAAATGCCTGGTGTCTCCACCTATGGTTGCTTTGCTTCCGATCATATTGCTCTTTTCAAAATATAAAAAATGGGCCTTTAATTGGCTAAGCCACACTTATTTATATTTTATTTTTAGAATCACAGAAGTCCAGTTGCATGGAGAGCGATTTGTGGCTCACAGTACAAATGCAATCAAAGTAGCAAGATTATCACAGTGTTTCCCACCGATTGTGAAACCCTTGTCAATTGGCTTGGAAAGAGATACTATATTATGAGGAGTGCATACATTCTTGCAACAATAAATGCTTTCATCACTTGCCCCCTTTTGGATTTCAGCAAATTTCCTTATATACAGAGCCTTTTCATTATATGTTATTTTCTCTTTCAAAAGATCACATTCCTTCATTTATTCAAAGTACCCTTTACCTTTTGTAATTATTGCATCAGAGATCCAAAATGCATTTTAATTGAAGCCGGTAACCAGCAAAATTTTCTTTATGATCTCTTTTCATTGATAAAATGGGTCAAGTAGCCTTCAAAATGAGTTTGGAAATTTTTTCAAAACTCCTCCTAGAGCCACAAAATTTTACCAGTATGTTGACTTATGCTAGGGGAGTATGGATGCAGAACATTGTGTCATGAAATTATCAGGATTGAAAACTCTCAATGTTCCAAGCTGCTTGTTCAACACTTTCTGAAAATTACTTTCGTCCAACTCAACTAAAATCCACCAACTTGCGTATAATAGTTTTTCATCAAAATTTTTCCTTTGCAAAATATGGGGTGTCAAAGTTGACCTCTGTGAAAATTTTCTGGGAATGCCAGTGTTAAAATTGTGCAAAATTAATTTGGTTTTGGCTTTGAAAAAATACCAAATTAGGTGCTATGACCCAAAAAATTGGCATGGAATCAGATTTTGGTGGGGTGAAATTGGAGCACCAATTGGTTTGTCTTGACAGTCTTCCATTTGCTTAATATTATTTTTCAAAGTTGGCCATTTTAATAGATTTTACTGTGGAGACAACAAACCTTCACAGAACCCTTCAACTTGGCCTTTTGCAATCTTGTCAAAATTGACCGTATGAAGATGAAAACCAGCGGAGATACCTGTACATGGTATATGAACATCCATTCAAGGCGGTTTGGCATGAAAATGAACAAATCTAAAGTTATGATTTTTTACAACTGAGTTTTATGAGCATTGAAATCCAATTTTCAACATAGGAACCTAAAACTTGCATGAAATTTTAGGCTCCAACAGTACGAACGGTTTCTCAACCATAGGTTTCTTTTCTTCCCTTAAGGGAGGAACAAAAGGAACCATGGGAGGTCGTTCAACCACTTTATCTTTAGCTTTGTAAAGTTGTTTGATTTTAGGAGACATGACGAGACTCATGTCTCTTTCTCTTATAGGAAATAGTTAGATAATTCATAGTTCATTGTCTTGGATACTTGGAATGGCTTTGGGTAGAATCATGGTTTCGTCAAGGATAGTAGGTTTAATTGTGGGTTGAGGCATGTTACAAAGCAAAAGCCTAGTTATTATCTTGGCTTTAAAATTTTGATAGGATTTGAAAAAGAAGTCCTCAAGAGGCTTAATAGGTTCCATAGGTTTAAGCCAAATAAATCAAATGAAAAAATCTCATGGGAAGACGTTGGACAAAAGCCACTATGGTTCACAATAATTATTTCATTATCAAATGGAAACTTTAAGCATTTATACACAACTTAAGAGATGAAATTCGTGGAGCGAAGCCATGGGTAGCCTAACATCACACAAAATTTTTCTGACGATGAGATGATAGAGAATGAGACATTTAATTGTTTTGGTCCAACTTTCAAAGGTAAATTTATCAAACCTATTGTAGGGTAAGCAAAACCATTATGTGTTTTGGTCCATGCTTTAAGTCTTTCGTGAGTATCTTGATAAAGCTCATTTACAAATAATAACTCCTCAGTGATAAAATTCTCCACACAAAAGATATCAATTAATATCCCATTAGTAGGCTTGTCATTGATTGTTCTGGCTATGTAATTAGGACCATCAATTGTTCGATTATGTCTTGTTGTGAGAAACTAATGTCAAGAGGCATATTAGTTTGGCCCTTACGAGGTCTAACTTCAATGATTCTAGCCAATTTATCCATAGAATTTGCTTCATTTTCTTTCATATTCTCATCATCTATGCCAACATTCATCACATCATTCTTTGTTTCACTGGCTTTTCCAAAGGAGATATTATTATTTCACATAGGATTTGTAAATAATTACAAGTTTTCATTAGGTAGAGCTACAAACTTATTACCATGATCATTAACACCACCAATTTGAATATTATCAGATTCAGTGAGGTGTTGCACTAAATGTTTAAGATGCTTGCAATGTTCTGTATCATGTCCATTTTTATGGTGAAAATGGCAAAAGGCATTTGGTCTATAGCTCAGAGGTAAAGGTTTAGAAGGATCAAGATCTTGAATAGGAGGTAAGGAAATCAAGTTCTTGTTTAAGAGCTGTAACATTGTGTTATGAAGGGTATCAAGTAGAGGAGTAAATTTTCTAAACTTCTCCCAAAATTGATATGGATTTTTCTTTATAAAAGCCACTTAGTTGTCAACATGTTTGTTTGGTTAAGGGGGATTAAGTTGTAAAATTTTATTTGGTTTCTTAAATGTTGTTAGTTTTTTTGAGGTGTTAATTTAGATTTTTTAGGATGGTTAGAGGGATTTTTCACTTCACGACTACTAACCAATTTTTGGTAGACATGAAGGGAAGTGCAAAAATGTGTAAAGGAAGGAAATTTTATCTCAATTTTAGCTTGGATATTTATTTTAAATTGGAAATAAGTATCCTCTGAAGGTTGGCATCAGGAATCTTAATGCTTATTTTTTAGTAAAGCAATTGATATAGAGATATGAAATCAGTAACCTATTCATCATCATTTTTCTTACATGTCATTAAATCAGCTAAGGCCATCTTAGAACCCAGTTTGTATTTGGAAATGGTTATAAAATGCATCAATAATTTCATTGAATGAACAGATTGAATTATTTGGTAAGGACCATAACTATTCTAAAGTAGTATCTTTCAACGATCTAGGGAAGAGTTTAGCCAACATTTTATCTTCAAAAATAAAGTTACTACATAAGGCTGTGTATGTGGAAAAATGACTAACAGGATGTCCTTTCCCACCTTTTTTCTCAAATCTAGGGACCTCTATACCTTGTGGCATTTGTGTTCTCAATATCTCCAAGGATAATGTGTTGGATTTGATGTAGTGTACCTTGGCCAATTTGATTTTGGTTTAATGTAGTAATTTTTTGTTGGAGGGATGAAACATTTTGTAAATTTTTTTTAAGGATAGGATCATTGTTGGTATTGTGCTCGATGGAGGTAGTTAATAAGGTGGAGTTGTGTATGTGTTCAAAGGAAAAGTGAATTTTCAATTTCTAAGGGGAGATGAATTAGGATATATATATGAGATTTGAATGCACAAAACTAGAGGGAATCCTAGTGGAAATACCTAAGGAAGTAGTGACATCGCTAGTAGGTTGCATGGTTGTGGTACCATGAGAGTTGGTGTATGTAGGAATAGAGGTCATAGTTGTAGGAGGAGGAATAGAATTTCCACCTTGACTTTTATTATATCCCAAAGCTTGAGCACAACTATTCATTGTAGGGGCATGTTTATCAATAATGTGATCTAAGCTATGGATAATCTCTATTCATTTTTCATTGTCAAGTATTTGTCTCATGTTATCTATGATAGGAATGACATTATCGACAACATTCTTAGAACTCACAAAGTATTGCAAATTCTCTAATTCTCCATCCATTCTCCTAAGGTTCACATGAGGTAAATCAACAACCACTATTTCAACATCAGTCACATTGGTAGTAGGTAAGGAAGGCATATGAAATGAGGTATCAAAGGTATGGTTCATGATGGGTTGACTAGTGTCAACACTATGAGTGAAAGAGCTAGAGAACCTAGGATACACGGTGGATGTAGAAGCACAGGATGGCATGAGTCTAGAGCTACATCTCACAATAGTATTTGCAATAGGACACCAAATGGTGAAGCTCATACAAGTTACACCAAACCTAGTGTGCACCCAAAATAGATAGGAGATGAAATGTAAAGGACACCTAAAACAAGAAGGGTAACATTTGCAAGAATGTAAAAAGAGATAACACTTTTCATATTTCAAACAAGATAATTTTTTGATTATGCTATGTGAAAACCTAAAAATGATGTCTTTTAGATACAATTTTTAATTCAAACAATGCACTGAATTTGACAAATTAAGCTTATTATGTACATTTTTAGATAACACAATTTCTACAAATTGAAACAACAAATTGAAAACAATTTAAAACAAAATACAAAAATAGATATTTTAATGCCCAGAAATGAAGGAAAATTCCTAATCAGGGACTCATTATCCCATTGGTGAATGGGTCCTAGTTTAGGGTTTTGAAAAATGAATTTACATATTTTTGAGTGGATTCTTATGGTTTTCATAGTTTTGACAGACGGGTGGTTATTGTTTTACTTTTCTGCAAAGGTATGCCTAAATGCAAATGAAAAATAATAATTGTAGACACATAAAAATGACCTAGGCCTACAAGCTCTATTTTTACCACTTTCGCGCTAGCATAATTATGACATTTAATTATGTCCTTGGTCCACATTCGACTATTAATTAAATAATTCATAATTATTTAATTAATTCATATCTCTTTTATTCTTCATGGTTATTAAATAAATAAATTATATTTATTTATTCAATACGTCACTAAGGGTCTATTATCTTCTTACAATTAAATAAATTTATTAATTTATTTAGTTACCTTTATCCATTTATTTTTCTTGATTATTAAATAAATCAATTTCATTTATTTATTTAATATGTCACTAATTCTCATAATTAAATAGATTTATTAGTTTATTTAATTATTAATCATATCTTCTAAATTAAATAATTATCTTTAATTATTTAATTGCCAAATTTAACATTTCCCTCATTTTAAACAAATGAAATTATTTAAAATAATCTCACATTCTTGACTGTAGTTCATTTTAGTAAATAATCTAAAAATTAATTATTTATTATCACACAAAATCCATATTTTGAATTTATTTTATTCAAAATGGTAATATTCCTCCAAAAATCAAGTAATTGAGTAGATTCTTGATTTTTCAAATCTGCTTTCAGTTCAACTCTTATCCTCTTGATTTTTTGAATCTCACAAATCAAGCAGTTTTTATCTTCTTGATTTTTGAAAATCTTTATCTTTTTTATTAATTATCTCATTTATTCTCAATCGTCAATTCGATCTTCTCAGATGACATCTCGACCACTCATTTCATGATTTTCCCCTAACCTTGATTAGGGATTGTCACATGAAATCTAGACCTCTGATTTTAGGCTTCTGTCAACTTTCAATCTCGCCCGTCCATCCAAAATTGTATTTTCTATAAAATGACAATTTTGTTCACATTTTCAACTACACACTCACGCTCATACTCATATACTTGCATTTTTATTATTAGTGATTTTGGCATATTTAATTCTAGTCGCATACATTATACTCATTTTTTCATAGGAATTTAGATTTAATTTTGGTCATTCAAATTCTTCAAAGCTTTTTTTAGGACTTTGGCATAGTCTTTGTTATCAAGTTGCTCATACATTCGATCTAAGGGCAACAATCAACAAGTTAGAAGGTTCTATGAAGATGAATCATGGAAGCTTTAGTGATTGACTGGTATAGTCATTTCTTCTTTTAGTTTTCAATGTACTTCGTAGTTCTTTGGGTTTCTATGCTTTAACATTTGATAATCTAACCTTACAAAAATAAACCCATTGATACATTGGTGAACCCGACTTCTTTCTTTTCTATTTCATACATTTTTTTGTTGTTTGTCATTTTTGCAGGTACAGGTATGGATGGGCCACATTTTTTTTTATCACACTGTATCAGATGTGTCATGATGCATTCAAAGGATAAAATGATGCAATCACTCTCAGGTGTCGAATACACAGTATGAAAAACTGCATTCGACATAAATGAGTCACATCTGTCTATCAAACTGAGATGCATTCACTTTGTTATGACACATTTATCTGGTAAATTTTTTCTTTTTTTTTCCATTTGCATTCTGGTTTTTCCAGTTTTATGTCATTCTTTGGTTTGCACTCTATTTTTTCTCTATTTTCTGTTCTTTTATGCTTCGCATTTTGGTTTTCCTTTCTAGTATAGGATTTTTCGTGTTACTAATTTTTTTTTGTAGCATGTGGTGGTCATATTTTGTGAGTCTGAGGTGCTTTAAGAAAACTACTAACTTGTGGTTTTGCAAGTTCGAGTGTCGAAGACTCAATTCTAAAAATTGTGCTTGTTATTTTAAGATTACAACACATTTTTTTTTTAGTGCACTTAAAATAAACATGTCTTTCATTTTCTCTAATTGTGTTTGAAAGTGGTAGGTTTAGTTTTCTCTCACCCTGTGCAAACTAGGTGATAAAATATCTAGACCCACTTTATCTTTGTGTAACCCTGATATAATAACCGAAGTATCCTCTCCCCTTGCGTAGTAATACGATCCTGGGTGTAAGAGAAACAATTATTGCCTCTAGAAATTGGTCTTGCCTAGGGATTCATCACCCCAATGCAACTCAAACCAACAATAGAGCTAAAGCCAAGCTACCCCCGACCAGTATATAAATGTGAATCTTAAGGGAAAACCTAAGATTACGAGTGCGAATGTGTCATACGAATAGAGTAGTACTCCCATAAACCCTATTGAGCTTAACCTCTTCAAGATGGAGTGCCACCTAATTGGTGATTAATATTTTTCTCCATGTATGGCCACTCGAATGAGGGTCCTGAATTAAAAATTCTTGTGTAGTAAGCCCAAAACCTTCTATTTGCTAGTACAACACCAGTCGGTGTGAAGCCTTCCACGTCTTCACGGTCTTTAGTAAAGGTGATCAATCTACCATGGGAGTTTCATGGGGGTTGGAAGCTTGGTTGGCCTGAGAAGAGAGTGCACTATAAGGGGGAGCCCGTTCAACCAAGCTTCTAGATTCATACGCTACTAATATGCAGTTAGGGAAACCCATGTGGAGTCTGCGAATACTATCCTGGCCTAAACTAGGATCATACTTGTTCTCTTGTGTTCTTGCTTAGTTTTTGAGATATCATGCTTGCCAAGTGTTTGCTAGTTACTTAAATGAAACAAACAACACTCAAACATCTGGAAACAAAGAGTCAAATTTTCAACAATTTGGGTTTTTAACCACAACATTAGAAAATTGAATTTTTAACATCCTGAGACGCATCTGTCAAACTACATTCGCTTTGTTGCACCACATTTTCTAGACTTCACAGGGAATCTTTCATAAACCACATTTACTTCTCCAAACACCACATTTTCCTATAATAAAATGCATTTTCCATTTGTAAAGTTGTATATGAAATAATGAACCACATTTGACTTTTGTAAAGTTGCATTTGCAAAACTGAACCACAATTTCCATTCCTAGAGCTGCATTTGATCGATGCAATTCATTTGTTTCCTGTAACGATTCATTTTCCTATCAACAAAGCAAACCCCATTTCAGACTACAATCTATGTCTATAAATCTTGACCTAATGTCAAACATCTTTTTCAAAAGTCTTTCTCAGAAACTAGAATCGAAACTACTCAAAATATCCATCATTTGCATTCATTAGCTTGCACTTTAACCATAGGTTTAAAATTTCCATATTTTAGTTGCATTCCTTAGGCATCATAATCATTTTTTTTTCCCCTTAGATTTCATGTTTGAAAAATTTGTATTAGGCCACATCTCCACACTTTGCAAACACCACTATTTTCAAAATTAGGGTATCTTGGGACATAGTTATTATTCCTCTTTTCAGTCATTGTCATTTTTGTGAGAACCTCCAACTCAATAGTCTAGTTAGGTAGGCTCACTCGTCATTTTGACCTTATCATTTAGTTCCTTTAGCAAGTCCTTTTGATAACCTAAATTGAGACATAATTCAAGATTAGAGTGGTTAGACAAACCTTTCTCCAAACATTGTCCAAACTTAGTCATTATTTTAAACTTAGACTTTTCATTGTCCACCTCTAGTCCTCATTTTGAACATAGAATTTGCATTAATCACCTTAGTCCTTTGAAAATATTACCACCTTAGTCCTCATTCTACACTTTGGCTTTGATAACCTTGTCATTTTGCATCAATCATTTCCGTAGTCATCACCTTGCATTGTCATCCCTCATTATCACAAAAAAAAAACATAGGCTAGTATCATCCTTGCATTTTGTCATCACTTTCATTACCCTCAATTGAGCAATTCCATTTTATGGTGGAACTAGACTCCAAAGAAAGAAAAGACAAATGGAAAACTTTGGACAAGATTCTAATTCCAATGTCACCAATCACACTTATGACCCAAATTGGACTTTTGATGACCCATTTAGCAACACAAATACTCAACCTCTTATGACCATACCATCCTCATCAAACAACCCCTTTGAACCATTCTTACATAAGGATGAATATGGACAAATACTTGAGGAAAACCTAGAGGTAGCAACAAAAGATCTAGAGGCGGCCCACTTTGTTGAACAAATGGTCTTATATGACAAAGATAGATATTTGGCCATACTTTTAAGTCAAGGAGCTAAATTACCTCATGGGTTCAACATTGATACCTTGAGATCAACATCTCCTACCAATAACATCAACAATACACATAGCATGTCAAATAGTGGTCAACCTCCAAGCACCACAAGCAATACCTTCTTTGATCCTACCTCACAAAATGTCAAATGACCATAAGTGCTACCTCCAACATTCCAAACAACTCCAATTCAATAAATGCTACATCCATTGGAGGATCACAATCTGTCACAATGCCCACAATATCCATAACACCATTACAATCGACTTGAACCACCTTTGGGTCCTTGATAGTGTGGGAAATTTATTCCAATCCTCTCTTTACCACTACAGTAAATGCCATGGGGGCAACATTAGGCCATGAAAATCCTCCATTGACAACCACATCTAGTACCATGAATACATCTTCATCATATCCTCTCATTGATATCTCAAAAAATCCTTTGGGTGGAGGTAAATGGCGTATCTTTATTCAAGGACAACAACAAAATGTTAACACATCAACACAGTCTAGTACCATCACCTCCCAAGGACAAAATATGAACATTCCCCTTGTACAAACCCAACAATTGGGACAATGAAGTCAAAACACACAACCTATGGCATCATTCATACATCAAAACATTTATGGTTGCCATATTCCTCAAATATCGACCCAAATGGCTAGGGGACACATCCCAACAAACTCATCCCATATTCATACCCACCAACATACCCCCAATCCAAAATTTCAATACCAACAACATGAAAATTAGAACACCTCATACATGCCACCATCCACTCACAAAAAATGGGGACCTATGGTGTACCAATCAATCTGATGTATGGGACCACAAATGGCCCTATAATCGATGCCTTGCAAGAAAAACTGATGGGTCTAGAAAAGACCATAGAAAGCATACAAATATGTGACAAGAAATTAGAAGTGTCATATGATTTATCCGTATATCCCTTTGACATGAAATTATACATGCCACCATTTCCTTTGGGATATGTGTCACCTAATTTTACCAAATACAGAGGAAAGACAAACCCTATTGAACATGTCCAAGAATTTGCAACCAATTGTATGGATGTCGCCTATGAACAAACATACTTGATGAGACTTTTTTCTAAAAGTCTTGTAGGTCCTACCCTTGAATGGTTCTCCACTCGAAAGGATATCCAAACATGGGATGAACTTAAACACAAATTCATAAAAAATTATGCATACAACATTGACATGGAAACCTCTATTACTAGCTTCTACAATCCCACACAAGAGGATGTTGGTGAAACATTCATCCCATTCTTTCAAAAATGGAGATGTCTAGCTATTCGTTTTCAAATCGACATACTTGAAAAGGAAAAGGTGGACATGTTTGTTCAAACACTTCAAGGACCCTTAAAATATGCATTACAAGTACATTGTTGCACAACCTTCATAGACCTAGTTGAAAAAGGTGTCTAGATTGAGAAAGCCCTTATTGCAAAGGGAGAGCTAAAGTATGGTCCTAAAAATACAAATGCAAATCCTCCTACTAACAAAAAAAAGTACTGGGTCAAAAATAAACATGTTACCAATGACGGTGTCGTTGATTCCAAGGTTGTAAACACTATGGGTCCTATACTAGCTCTGAAAAGGGTTCAACTGAAAAAAAAGCCAACAATGATACTAACAACCCCCACCAATGCCACCCCAAACAACCAAAATGGCCAAAACAGTCAAAATCAAGGACAATACCGTCAGATGAGACAATTCCCTAGGGGTCGCACATACACTCCCTTGGGTGAGCATATGGAGGAATTCCTCAAGAAATTCCTTCAGAATGGTCTCATCACACTTGAAGAACCAAAACCATATGACCCGGGGAAATTTAAACCATCATGGTGGGATGATAATGCCTTTTGTGCTTACCACTGGGCTAAAGGACATAAGACATTGTCCTGTTGACAACTGAAAAATATTGTACAAGACCTTATCGAGAGTTGAATGATCGAATTGGGTGGGCCACAATTTCCATCAAATGTTAATCATACTATTCATAAGAATCCATTGCAATACCATGGTTCTAATAATGCTTCCTCATCAGGTCCTAGGACAAACAATAATCAAGCCAAATATGCCTACGCCAAGTATGACTATTCTAGTGGACCTACTATAAATAATGTTTGAACTGACGATGAATACATCAACACCATCGCAATCAAATGAGCACCCCAATGCAATGCCACTACTTGAAGTGGTAAGATCACCATAGATTGTCCACCTCCTGATAGGCAACCTAAGATCACCATACCGAGTCCATCCCCTAGGCAATCAAAACCTGCCTCGACCACAAAGCAATGGAAACCTAAGAGCAAGTTTAACCTTATCGACCAACTTGGAAAAACTCCCACGCAGATTTCCATACTTGAGCTGCTTCATATCTCTCCCACGCATAAGGCTATCTTGGATAAAACCTTGAAAGAGTCATATGTCCCTAAGAATATTGATGTCAGCCAATTTGAGACCATGGTGGGATACCTCACTACACCTCACCATGTCACCCTTTTTGATCAAGACTACTCGTCACCCAAGACTAACCATAACGATGCATTACACATTGAAACTTTCATCCATGAGCACAAGGTCATAAGAGTTTTAGTAGATGGTGGAGCAAGATTCAACATATGCTCCTTGAAATTCATTAAGGCTATAGGATTTTCTGATGCATGCATAGACCCTACAAAGAGTATTGTCATAAAATCATATGATGATGAGGAACATTCTTCTAGAGGCATTATTTCTCTTCCCATCAGAGTGGGACCATTCATCATTGATACAACTTTCCAGGTCCTAGATCTAGAATTACCTTACAACATCTTGCTTGGCCTCCCATGGATTCATGCCTTAAAACTTGTTCCATCCACATATCACCAATGCTTAAAATTCCCATTTAATGACACATAAATCACTATATATGGAGACCCTGGCCCTTTTCAATATTGTACCAACCTAAGGGGTATTTCTAAAAATTGAGTTCCCGTCAACTGAGAAGCTCCTAGCTCCTCTTCTTCCAAATACATTGACCTATCCCCACTCACATCATCTTTCACATCCACTTTGTCCACATCTTCCACCACACCATCATCTTCCACACTTCCAAAGGATGAACCTAGTGTCAAGATCCATGACCTAGGCTTTGGAGAATTCAAACTACATATGGCATATAGCATCACAACAATACCCAAGTCTCCGAAAGTCTATGGTTGACCATGTTTTAGAATGGATCCCAAGGAAATTTTCAAAGTTCCACCAAAAAGAGTTTTCATAAAATGGGGAGACATGAGTAATGAGGACCTTGTTGATATTACAGAATGGCTCTATAAAGAAATGGCTGACCTACCCCCATTACCAGCTAAGAAATATGGCAAGGGATATGACATGATGAAGGCTAAGGGCTATGATGGAACTAGTGGCCTAGGAAGAAATAAAACTGGACAAAGAGAGCCCATAGAATATTTCAAAATACCAAAGTATATTGGATTAGGGTATGGATTGCCCGACAATGGTGACCAACGTACCAGTGGAATTTTGAGTGAGCATGTGCATGCTTCGGAAGTTTTGAGACTGTTAAGTGAACCTTTACCGAAAATTACTCCCAAGAGTGGGAATTTGGCTCCCAAATATCCTTAAGTGATTGTTTCCTCGATGATTTGTTTGTTGAAGCGAGGGAGCTTACCTCTAAACAAAAAAATTGGAAAACATTTAAAATCGATATGGCACCAAATAGTCACAATTCCATTTCCCTTCCCCATGACATACAAGACCCATCACCTGAATCTAGTAACCATTATTTGAATGTATCTAAATTTCCAGATAACACTTCCAACCACGACTTTGAGTCCTTCACCCCTTTGACAAAAAATATGAAACAAGTGAAGGGGAATATTGGATAGAGTTCGATGTGGAATTGGATGATGATAATTTCATCTACAATATATTTCAATCCATCTACATGCTCTCCATATCCTCCCCTAAATTCATTAATGCTGACGATGGAATTTCCCTTGTCTATCCACAATTAATCAATTGGGACCAATAAGGCTCGCTAGTCTTGAGCACCTTTCAAATGATGAGGCTATCATAGAATTTCTGGGATTACATGAGGGAATACCCAGTGGTGATCACAAGGAAGGATTCACCATTGACGTAGATTGTGTAGCCTACTTCGATGAGACTACTTTGTCCTCTAGTTGCAAAATTAAAAATAAAAATAAAGAAAACAATGGAACGTCTTTAGGTGAAAACCGAAAGGAACCATTTGATGAAAAAAAGGTAAAAAGAAAGGACATATATACAGGTGAAAACCTCTTTGAGGAGCCCAAAGATGGAGAACTGGACTTTCTTCCTGTAACATAAGAGAAATCAACTATGCTCATAGAGGACACCATAGAAGACAACATATCAGTAGTAGAAGATCCCAAAATGGTCCTCTTTGTTGCATCCTTGACTGAAGAAGAGAGACTAGATTTTCACAAGTTCTTTGCAGAGTGTAAAGTCAACTTCGCATGGTCCTATGCCGATATGTCGGGAGTAGAACCAGAACTAGTTCTACACCATCTACCATTATTGCCAAATGCAAAGCTAGTTAAATAAAAGTTATGCAAAATGCATCCTCAGGTCACTCTACTAGTCAAGGCTGAGTTGAAGAAACTTCTAGACATTGGGTTCATATGGTCTATTGATTATGTTGAATGGATATCCAACCTTGTTCTAGTAACAAATCCAAATGGAATGATATGAGTCTATATAGATTTCAGAGACTTAAACAATGCATGCATAAAATATGACTTTCCTTTTCCAAATATAGATATCATAGTTGACTTAATGACAGGATACGAGATGTTTTACCTCATGGATGGTTTCTTAAGGCTATAATCAGATTCGTATTGCCCCTGAAGATCAACATAAATCAACAATCACTTTCCCTTGGGGTACATACTATTGGAATGTCATGCCATTTGGTCTTAAAAATGTAGGTGCTACCTATCAAAGGGCTATGACCACAATATTTCATGACATGATGCATAAAATAATGGAAGATTATGTAGATGACCTTTTGGCTAAATTAGTAAGAAGAAAAGATCATCTAAAGGTGTTAGACACAATTTTCATGAGACTAGAAGAATACAAAGTCTGACTGAGTCCTAAGAAATGTGTCTTTGGTGTAACATCTGAAAAACTCTTGGGATACATAGTTTCTCAAAGAGGCATTGTAGTGGATCAAGCAAAATTCAAAGCCATCATGGACATGCCTCCTCCTAGAGGAATAAGTGAACTCGGGACATTACAGGGCAGGGTACAATCTATCCAGTGCTTTATAGCACAATTGGCTGACAAGTGTCAACCATTTCAATATCTTTTGTGCAAAGGCATCCCCTTTGTGAGGACAAATAAATGCCAAGAATATTTTTAGCAAATAAAAGAGTACTCACTGTCACCGCCAGTCCTATGCTGCCCATTCATGGAAAAACCTTGATCTTATACATGTCTGCCACTAATTCAGCACTGGGGGCATTACTAGCACAAAATGACCAAGAAGAAAAAGAAAGGGCCATATATTATATGAATCAGACATTGGTCAAGTATGAACTGAATTACACATCAATTGAATGCACTTGTCTAGAAGTTGTCTTTGCAGCTCAAAAGCTAAGACATTATATGTTGATCCATTAGAGACAGTTGGTAGCTAAGATTGACCCCCTCAAATGTCTATTAAGTCATGCAGCATTGACAGGACGTGTGGAAAAATGGGTCATGATTCTAAGCGAATACGACATTCACTATGTCAAAAGAAAATCAATCAAAGGATAGGTGATTGTAAACCAATTGGCAGACATTTCTATTCAAAGTGATCACCCCTTAGTGGCAAATTTCCCAGATGATTCAATATTCCATATGAAACCAAAGTCCTCCTGGAGGCTATACTTTGATGGATCACATACTAATCATGGATCAAGGGTAGGGATATTATTTATCACCCCTCAAGGAGATTCCATTCCCAAGTCTTTCTGCATAGCTTTCCCATGCACAAATAATGTGGCAGAATACAAGGCACTAGTTACATGACTTAAATTGGCAATAAAATAGAAAATTAGAGCATTGCATGTCTATGGGGATTCTCAGTTAGTCATCAACCAAGTTAATGATGACTCTGACACAAAAGATGAGAAAATAATACCCTACAAACAAATGGTTGACAGTTTCCAAATGTACTTTCATATGGTGACCTTTGAACAAGTTCTGAGAACATAGAACAAGGCAACAGATGCAATGGCTACAATAGGCTCTCTCCTCGACATTCCAAGCAATATGCCTTAGCTGGAATTCCTGATAGAACAATTGTTGGTTCCCTCCTATGATGTTCTAGAATCGGAGATGGTCTGCAAGCTTGTTGGTCTTGATTCTCCTTGGTACCAAGACATCCATCACTACCTCAAGTGTCAAACTCTCCCCCCTAATCTATCTAATAACCAAAGGAAGTATTTTATCCAAAAAGCTACAAGATATGCCATCGTTAGTGACACCCTTTACTGTCGTAGCTTTGATGACACCCTCCTTAGATGTCTCAACACCAATGAAGCACACACAACCTTACACGAAGTACATGAGGGTATATGTGGGTGTCATTTGAGTGGTCCTACTCTGGCCAAGAAGATTACGAGACTTGGGTACTATTGGTCGACCATTGAGAAAGATGCAACAGAATATGTCAAGACTTGTCACCAATGCCAGATTCACAGTGATTTGACTCATGCTCTAGAACAAGAACTTCGGCCAATCACGTCTCCATGGCCCTTCACACAATGGGGACTCAACCTCGTGGACAAGATCCATCCTACTTGGTCTAATGACCACAAATTCATCATAACCTCCACTGAGTACTTTATAAAGTGGATCAAAGACATCCCCCTGACATACATAACTGGTAAAAAAATATCCAAATTCATTCTTAACTATATCATTTTCCGTTATGGTCTTCCAAAATCCATCATCACTGACAACGGATGTCCGTTTAAAAACCAAGATGTTCATGAGTTATGTGAGTGATTTCATATCCAACATCACTTTTCCTCTTCGTATTACCCACAAGGAAATGGTCAAGCTAAGGCATCAAATAAAACCATTATTAAAATCCTTAAAAAGACTCTCAATTATGTTGGTCATGACTAGCATATTCAACTCAACCCTACTCTATGGGCTTACCGCACTAGCATTCGCACACCCATGGGAGCCACTCCATTTTCCCTAGTCTTTGGATCTGAGGCCATCTTACCCATTGAGGTTGAAATTACTTCCTTACAAGTCTCCCTGAAGGGTCTAACAGATGTTGAAGAGTATCGATAGTCATGTCTACATGAGCTGGAGATGTTAGAAGAAAGAAGGCATAATTCCCTGAACCATCTAAAGGCATATCAAAATCATCTCTATCATAGTTAAAAAAGAGAGTAATGGTCAGGAAGTTTGACATTGGTGGCCTAGTCCTCATGTAGAACCCTAATAATCAGGCCGATAGAGAAAAACCTGGCAAATTCGAAACAAATTGTCTAGGTCCCTACATCATCATATCCTCTTTTGGTTCTGGAGCTTATCAGCTAGCGACTGCAGATGGAGAACAACTGATAGATCCTATTAATAGTCTAAATCTTAGAAATTTCTATGCATAGCATCAGAAGCTCGAGTTGAAAACCTTAAAAATACAAAAAAATTTGGAAAATGATAAAAAAATCACTGCCTTGATGAAAACTTGGAAAACAGGTGCTTTGGATAAGTACCATGGTCAAAACCTGGAAAATAGGATTCATGCATAATCAATCATTTCTCTGCCATCTACAGTTATTTTAACTATCTTGGTCAATGATGAAACTCATTTTCCATTACCACCATGGCATCTACCATGACATCATACCCTTCCTTTCATGGTTGACAAAAGGTTGACATCAAGTCCTGAATACTGTCCATCTAACACCCTAGGCACATCCCTTTTAGTCCTTTAAAATTGGCTAAGTCTTGGACCTAACTAGGGGAAATTTTTTTATCATGTGATTGTAGTGGATATCACACATGGTCTTAGAAATTGTAAAAATCCTGATAAAAAAGAAGAAGATAAAAACATCACAAAAAGTCCTAAAAATAGACAAAAACTTTATAAAATGTCTTAAAAAGAAGACCTAAAAATTGAAAAGCATCCTGAAGAAACTACAACTAATGTCAAACTGTCTCAAAATCACAAAAACAGAGTCATTCCTTTTCAATTCTGTCAAATCAATTAGTATTTGTCATTTGTCTGAACTACATTGTCTCTGCGCATTTGCTACGTAGGCAAGACTCATTTTCGAGTCCTTGAGACATTAGGTCAGTCCTTTTAGGTGTTTTCAAATAAAATCATGATGCAATATTTGGTCATCAAGACAAATTCATTGGTCGTGTCAAACTACGAAGTCTTTGAGTGTATGACGTAGGCAAGGCCATCTGTCGATGAGCCCCCGAGGCCGCACTAGCTAGGTCAATCCATTAGGGTTCATGGCATTACACTGGCACACACGTCAAAAGTCTTCAAGTCAAGACAAATCATTTTTCCAAACAATAAAGTACAACAATCATTTATTCAAACATGACAAATCACACCAGCATGCCAAATAAATCGACATATGGTCAACACAAGTCAAACTCCGTCAAAACAAGTCAAATGAACATAACCTATCAAACTATCAAATCTTGGTTATCTTTCAAATGTATCCTTCTAAAGAATAGCATTTGTCATTCATGCCTTAGGATGTGTCCTTCCTAGGCATCATCACTGTCATTTGAAATTTTGAGGGATCCTCTTTACATCTAAGGATCACTCCTCTTGACATCAGTATTCTTTAGATGTGTCCTTCTAAAGAAGAAACTTTGTCATTTATGCCTTAGGATTTGTCCTTCCTATGCATCATCACCATCCCTATCACTGCCATTTCAAGGGATCCCTTTTGACATTTAGGGATCAAACCTCTCAACATCAATTTAGGATGTGTCCTTCCTAAATTTGGTAAACTTTGAAATTTGTCATCTTGGCATCGTCAAAACCTCGACACCTTAGCATCTCAACATCATCAAACCTAACATCTTGACACTAAAACACAGGGTATCTAGACACATTTGGCAGAAACTTGGCACATATCATTTGGCTTTTCATCATGTTACTATTTTTTCAGCGAGATCCCAACAATAGGATTTAGAGAAGCAACAACATATCATTTGTCTTGACTTTTGACATGCATGTTACTAGTTTCTCAGCGAGGTCCTGATTTTGGGATTTAGAAAAAAAGTGACGTATCATGATCATGGCTCTATTTTGTATTTTGACAATCATGTTGCTAGTTTCTCAAGGATATCATGGAAACAAGATTTAGAGAAGCAACGACATTTCATGAATTTTTTCTTCTTGTCTTTTTCTACTTGTGGTTGATTAGGACAAAAAGACTGGAGCAATTGCACTCTTGGTGTGAGTCATTATCATCCTTTTCTGTGACTACTTGTCTTATGTGATGTTACGACTTTGTACACCTTGATCTATGTCATATCATGGTGTTTGTTGGCCATGACAATAATCGGCCCAATGATGATTAAGAGAAATAAACATTAAAGTCCTATGGTAAGGTTTTGAAGGATTTTGTCTAGGAACTAACATGCATCTCCTTCAGTCCTTTCATCTTCATCCATCCATCTCATGACAATATTCTATGAAATACAAAAACATAAGTGCATACATAATCATATAGAAATTTCATTGAACCCATACATACATCACCCATACCTAATTAAATCATATACATTTCATTGCATATCGCATTAACATAAGCATAAACATGGCATCCATTCAAATAAATACATTATGCATATCATCATCATCCATGGCATAACATCAACATGATATATAAATAAACATTGCATTATCAGGGCATCATATCATAAGTAACCATCAAAAGACATACATGACATGACATATAAGAAAATAAATATCATCATCCATCATAACTGCATAATTCACATAAGCATCACATCACATATATCATAATGCATAAATCAAATAACATCGCATAACACACATGTAGGCCGAATCAAAACTGCATCATATAGCATAATCTATAAAAATATATAATGTCACAGGATAGAGTCAAGAGATATCCCAAAAATAGAGCTCGCAGACTCAAAGGTCTATACATAATGTGTCATAATACAGAAGTAAATGTAGCAAACATGTCCCTAGGAAAGGATCTCATCATCCCCCCATGGCAAAGAGTGTGGTGGCTGAGGACCTATGACTCGTACTGAGGTAATAGGTGGAATGGTAACAACCTCTGTCTGTGAACCTAATGGCACTGACACTAATGGCACCTCTGCTAACACTACAGCCTGACTCTGAGAGGACAAAGGATCTGTCACTAGTGGCTAACTCTATATTGACAGGAGCCTGGGTGATCCCACAATAGTGGTTTACAATTTTTGACCGAACTAGACACTGAAATATATATTTTTAACTAAATATTCACTTTCAGGCACCTATAGCAGCTGAACCGTGAGGAATTTGAAGATGATGCAAACTAGAGTTTCGTGAAATTTTTCCTATAGATTCTAAATATATTTTTTTCAAAATTTTTGGAATTATATTGCACTTGTTTTTCCATCTGACTCGAAAACTAGTTTTTTTAGAAAATAACATTTTAAAAAAGTGGCGCTCACCGTATAATGCATAACTTTTTTTCCATGAAGGATAAAATTCTAATTATTTCAAAATTAGATTCGTAACTCTGATATCTAGTTCTCCCACTTGGTTAGATAGATTTTTATTGAATATTTTTCTTTAATCAAGTTTCAAATTCAAACAAATTATAATTCAGACATAGCGCAACCGTATAATGCGCAACTTGATTTTTCTTTGTTGGATCAAGGACTTCAATATCTAGTGCATTAATTTTTATTTTTTTTAATATTCTACTATTTTTCCACATGTGCTGAACAAAGAGCTTGATTTTTAGTGAAAAACTTACATTCACGAGAAATAAAAAATAAATATAATAATAAAATTAAATTTATTTAAAATTATAATTTTGGGAAGCTTATAATAAGGACTACATACTTACAAAAAATAAATTTTAAATGAATTCATTTGATCCCCTAAAAGGTAAATCAAAAGTGGTTTTTTATAAGCATTTTGATAGGTGTAAAGTAGACTCCATTATAGGTATGGTTTAAAACTAGCGAGGTTCTATCCAAGGGGGTTTGATTTAAGGTAGTTTGATCAAACCCTCTTCAATTAGAATTATTTAAATGGAACCTTTTAAGGCTTAAATCATTATATTTTCTAAAAATATGTGATTTAAGCAAATATCAGTGCCTCCTAGAAATTGTAAACCAACTTTGTGACCCTATCTCTCTGCTTTGAACTAGTAGACCCATGACTATGGCTCAAATGATGACTCAAGGCATGCTTGTGTGAGTGGTGGGACCTGTGTCCTAATGTGTGCCCTGACGAGGTAGACCTTCCTACACTAGTGTGACTCCTATTGTTGCTCCCACTCACTGAACTATGATTGTTGCATGTCCTTGTTTATGAGCGTGACAGTGTAGGATCTCGTCACTTGGGAGGCACTACCTACTCATAGAGGCTCTTGTACTGCCTGTACTGAGTGCTCACCCTAGAAAGCTCACAAGCCATATCCCCTTAAGGTCCTGAACATAGCGTTGTAAAATCCACACACTATTGTGCTAACTCTTGTTGACGGATCACTATCTGATCTCGCTCTACTAAAGTTACATCTAGCTCTGACTGCAGTGCTCTGACCTATGTAGTACTCTCATCCAGTCTCCTCTGAAGGTCTTCCACCCTCTAGTTTGTCTTGGCATCATGGGGTAGTGCTAAGATGAATGGTATCTCCTCATCTCCCTCCACCATCCTAAATCTCAGGAGCCTCTCAGCCTCATCCATAGCATCATCATCATCTTCATCATCTTCCTCCTCCTCTACACCCTCCTCTCCTCCAACTCCCTCATCCCGAGGCACATCCACATCCACATCCACCTCAAGCTCCTACTCCTTTCTGGCCTCCTCCTACTCTAGCCTCGGTTGCTCCTCCTGTATCTCCTCCTCTTGTCTCTCCCACTCCTACCTCAGCTCCTCATCCTCTCTCTCCCCCTCCTCTTTCCATCTCTCCTCTATCTCCGACCGTCTCCTCCATTGTCCCCATCATCTCCATCATCACTGCCCTGACCTTCATCCCTGCCCCCATCTCTCCCTCCAGCTCAGCCTCCATCCCTCACCCTGCCTCTGCCTCTATCACCATCTCTGCCCCCTCGTGTGGCTCTTGGTACACATGGTATAACTGACCTCCTATCAATTGGAGTTGACCCATCTAAATCTGTCAATGGAACTGGTTGATGTGCCTACCACCATAAGTCATAGTTAGTTGTAGTCACGGGATCTGCAACTTCACCTCTCCATCCCCACTACTGAGCTACTAGCCCATTAATTTGTTGCTCGAGAAAGGTTACAGGAATTGGTGGCCCCCAACCTACCTCCTTGGAGGATCTGATATACTCAGTTGTGCCTATTGGTACACAGGTATGTGCAGGATCATCATGGAAAAAACAGGCCCTTAAGTGGCAAAAAATTCAAAAAAATTAGAATTAGGCAACTTGACATAAAAATTTGAAAAATTTATCTGTATTATTTGAAAAATATGTAAGAATAGATTTTGTAGAAAATTGAATGTAGTTTCTAAACTACTAGGTTTTCTTTTTTCAAATCTATTTGGCAAGAATTTGAAATTTCAATGCAATAGTACTTCAATTTCAGGGAAAAAATAAGAAGTAGGTGTTTGTCTGACCATCCTAACCACAATAAAATGATAATATTTTTTTATAATATTTTATACTTAAGTAGAGGACTCATGTCTAGATGTGATGCATATTTTTATAATTTTTTTCCAAGTAAATAATTAATTATGAATTTTTTATTACAACTTTTAAAAAATATAAAAAACTTGTATGTCTGACCACCTTAACTTTGTCAAAACTTCATGAAATTCAATTTTTCTTTTTTTAATCCTATAGTATGTGAAGCATAGAATGTGATACATTTTTTGGATTCTAAAAATGTGATACCGTTTGAAAGCTATAGATGTTTTTCAATCATCCTATCAATCAGGACTTTAGTCGTAATTCAAATAGAAAATGAATAATTATTATTAATTAAATTCAAAGTAAAACATAATTTATATAGGTGGAAATCTTAGAATATCCTTTAAAAACCCTTTTCATTTCATCAAACTTTGGGTTAAAAAATGTCGTCAGCCACATACCCTACAAATACCCATCATATCACCACTTTTTTCCCATCATGATCCTGCACATACCCACACCCAGCTGCTCCCCAAACTATCTCAGTACACATTGTGGTAGGTACATCTCTATAATGAGCTAACTTTGCACTATCCTACCAATCAGATAATGGTACTGTCTACATAAGCTCAGTTGGTTATCCTCATCATCCCACTGCTAGCAGTCTTTGTAGGGCCTCCAAATGAATGAAATGATGGTATCAATTTGATGACGCCACCAACCTGTCTCTCCCATCCTAGTTTACTATAGGCCACCGACATAGTAATATGCATAAGGCATCCCCTTGGCTAGTTGTGGTCTCTGGATAGGAGGTTGGAATATCACCACATGCTCCTAGGCCCATATCATCAAAAGGGTGGTGCCACAGGAAATGCTCTCTTCCCTCCTATAGGCCACCTCACGAAGCTGATGGTAGAGTGTGTCCAACAAACAAGAACCCTAGGAATACACTATCCTATCCCACCTCATCCCCACTATCATGTCTCCCCAACCAATGGGATACCCATGCCCGCATCAGTCAGGAATCAGTATCTCACCAATCAGTGTCACTAGAAATGCATCAAACTAGGCATAATGCTCTACCATAAACTCCCATTGGATCTCATAGCCCTGGATGCTAGGTCCTACTCCCTCATCCTGATAGTACATTGTGAATGTATGATACCCATGCCGAGGGTCATAAACAATCTACTCTCCTCGAATCGGCAGACATAAAATGTGATAGACATCCTCTAGCATTAATGTGGCCTCTCCCATTTGCAAGTGGAATGAGCATGTACCTCACGGCCACATCTCACATAATGTAGTCAACAAACCCCTATTTTTTTGAGTAGCAGGCATATAGGAAGCATAATACAAGTCCAGCCACATCAACCATCATTGCTCCTACTGAGTTAGCTAATCACCAAACCGGAAGGTCGATGGCCTTCTCTCTCACATATATATGGGTGCTAGTTGTCTCTGCACATGATCAAACAACACGTCAGTACCTTCTGGACAATCGTCATTATCATCATTATAACTCAAAATCATTTAAATTTTGAAAAGCATTAGAATCAGCCCTAGTCAAAGTCAAAATAAAATGTGTCGCATTGACTGCACTTGCATCGTAGAAAAATGGTTGCATCATTTCGTACTTCACTTGCATCACGACATATCGATTACGTCATTCTATCGCTCAATTGTATTGCATCAGAGCACTTACCTCACGCTATATGACACATATGTCACTTCATTCGAATGCGTTGTTCAAACTGGCAAATGTGTTGTACAATTCCATATGAGGCATTATAACTCTCGAATGTGACACGATATTGTGAATGGGTCACAATTTTTAGCAAATGTGTTACATGTCCTTGGCCTCCCCTAAATACCCCTTACACTTATGTCACAAGGCATCAAATGCGTCGAACAAGAATTCCAATGTGGCTTACGTGCACACATATGTGTCGCAGTGCATTCATTGTTCACCCTAAAACCTTAAATTTGGCATGCAAATCATAAAAATGACAAAGTGGGTTAGGGGTACATATCGCTGGCTCTGAGCCCTCTGGCCACTTGTAGGCCCACATGATCTCACCGCGATGCTTAGTCACTGGAATCACCATCCTTGCAGAAGTCCTCTTCACTCTGAGCTCTCAAATTTGCTAAGGTAAATAGTGAAAATGAATTGACTTTTACCCCTTTGTCAGCCTATTTATAAAGTCAAAATGACATTTTTCAACTAGGTTATTATTGGAGGCCCTTTTGACCAACTTTGGCCACACCTTTGACAACTTTAAACATGTCAGAATTTAAAACCATCTGTGCCATTATTTTTTTGGTCATTCAATTGAATTATCGAGACACTTTCTGAATTTTTCTATCACCGGCTCAAAATTTGAAAAATTTCCCGAGGGGGCATTGATACTCCATACCTTCGTTGAGGCATGACTTTAACTTATTTTCTTTGTCACAGCATGACATGCTACATTATGAGAAAGAGGGGCAAAATGTAGACACATAAAAATGATCTAGGCCTGCAAGAGCTCTATTTTTACCACTTTCGTCCTAGCATAATTATGACATTTAATTATGTCCTTGGTCCACATTCAACTATTAATTAAATAATTTATAATTATTTAATTAATTCATATCTCTTTTATTCTTCATGATTATTAAATAAATGAATTTTATTTATTTATTCAATACGTCACTAAGGGTCCATTATCATCTTACAACTAAATAAATTTATTCTTCCTAATTATTAAATAAATGAATTTCATTTATTTATTTAATATGTCACTAATTCTCATAATTAAATAGATTTGTTAATTTATTTAATTATTAATCATATCTTCTAAATTAAATAATTATCTTTAATTATTTAATTGCCAAATTTAACATTTCCCTCATTTTAAATAAATGAAATTATTTAAAATGATCTCACATTCTTGACTGTCAATTCATTTTAGTAAATAATCTAAAAATTGATTATTTATTATCACACAAAATCCATATTTTGAATTTATTTAATTCAAAATGGTAATATTCTTCCAAAAATCAAGCAATTGAACAGATTCTTGATTTTTCAAATGTGCTTTTTAGTTCAACTCTTATCCTCTTGATTTTTCAAATCTCATGAATCAAGCAGTCTTTATCTTCTTGATTTTCGAAAATCTTTATCTTTTTGATTAATTATTCTCGTGTATTCTCAACCGTTGATTAGATTACCTTAGATGACATCTCGACCACTCATTTAATGATTCTACCCTAACCCTAATTAGGGATTGTCACATGAAATCTAGACCTCTTATTTTAGGCTTCCATTAACTTTCAATCTCGTTTGTCCATCCAAAATTGTATTTTCTATAAAATGACAATTTTGCTCACATTTTCGAGTACACACTCACGCTCATACTCATATGCTTGCATTTTTTATTATTAGTGATTTTGGAATACTTAATTCTAGTCATAGACATTATACTCATTTTGTCATAGGCATTTAGATTTCATTTTGGTCATTCAAATCCTTCAAAGCTTGTTTAGGACTTTGGCATAGTCTTTGTTATCAAGTTGCTCGTATGTTCTATCTGAGGGAAACAATCAACAAGTTAGAAGGCGCTACAAATATGAATCATGGAAGCTTCAGTGATTGAATAGTATAATCATTTCTTCTTTTAGTTTTCAATGTACTTCATAGTTCTTTGGGTTTCTATGCTTTAACATTTGATAATATAACCTTACGAAAGTAAACCCATTGATACAATAATAAATGGCAAGCAAGAAAACCTAATTTGAAATGCAATTTTGATTCATTTTCCATATTTAAGTGTTTGAACATGCAATATTATCAATGCACTGTCCAAAATGAATGACAACAAAAGTAGATTTTGATGATTTTTTAGAATTTCAACTATGCCAAAATTCACTTTAATACTCTCAAATGTAAATGCTAACTAGTGTAAATATGAAAGATCCAAAAATGAAAACCTAATTCAAAAGGTTGAAAATCAAGATGTAAGAATGAAATGCACTCCAAGCTTAGAAGATCTGTAGTGTAAGGATGTCAGGTTCACCAAAATGAAATGACGTGGATTTAGGTGCATCAAATGTGGAATAGTAAATAGGTTATGATGGGGATAAAACACCTTCATTTCATTAGGAAATGAGATCCTCACAAACAATTTACTAACAAACCTTAGGTGAATCAACCCGATGTGAGAATCTGTTGATTTCCTTATGACTAAGGGACGAGGGTCAAGGTCAAACAACACTTTTGGGAGAAGAACAAAAAATAGTAAAACAAATCCAAAATGAAATCTAACACTTGAAACATCGATATTAATCTAAATATTAATAGAATAAAAAAATACATTGTAGATCTGAGAAGGGAAAAAACATATGTACCAGTCACAAAAAGTGAGTTTATGAAGGATGACTTGGACTCATTCGTCCCTGGGAAAATGGGTCGACTGTCAAGGTTATCTGCAACTTTAGGGAGTCTTTGACTTAGATCTAAAGCTTCTAATTTTTCCAAGTTTCTTAATTGAAATTTTTAAAATAACTTCAGGATTTGAGTTTTCATGAGATAATAGCAACTTTCATAACTTTTGCAAATTTTGTAGCATTTGCAACTTCTTCAATTTTTCTCTTCAAAACATCTTCAATCCTTCTTCAACCTAAATCTAAAAACACAAACATAAAGGAGAAAAATGTTTATTTTGTGTGAATGGGGCTTTTCCTTGTTGAAACCCCATTTTGGTAATCAAACATTGAAATGAGATAATGAAACATCAAAGAGAGAATAAATAAATAAAAAGCTATGTTACCACTCAATAAACCATTGTAGAAACCTGATAATGTAGGTCTCAAACTTGCATGAAATGGCCTCAATGGATGTGGATCTTGATCTTGAAATAGTGCTTGAAAATATCGTTTGAATGCTTCACTTGATCATGAAACCTACATCAGAATGTTAGCTCAAACAGCATGCATGATGCAAGAAGACTTTGACATGATGCTTGTATATATAGTAAAAATCTTATAATAATGCTCTTGAATTCTTTTGATCATCAACTTGGCTTAGCAATTTTTCACTTGCTTTTCTATGATTGAATTTAGGCTTCTAGGTGTTGAATTGATAAAATAACCTTGTATTTATATGTATGTATCCTTAATCCCTAAAATTAAAACATTACAAGCCAACATTCAGAATTTAAAATTAGAAACATTAAAATCCTTCCAAAACATAAATTAAAAATGTGCTTCAAGGCTTGGCATGGGTGAATGGGTCCTAGGTTCCTAAACCTGAAACACACATTACTCAATGTGAAGTGTTATGTTTAGGCATTAGTTATTTTTGGGTTTCCCCTTTGGAAAATACACTTAATTAGGCATGTAAATGCATAATAGGGCTTATTAAGGCATAATTATCCTCAATTTAATTAAGAGGGCGCAAATAAGTGTGAAAATATAAATAAATACATTTAACAACACTTAATTAAGGCATTATTATGTCCATTTTAACTAGGAGGGCCCAAAAAGTGTGAAAATGTAAAGGGATACATTTTCCTACACTATAGGAGCATACTTGTTGTATTGAGGAATGGTAGATTAATTGTATGTAGGATTTTTATAACGGGGTGCATTTGTGTTGAATGTATTGTATTGTGTGTATAGTAGATTGTTTTGATATTGCGGATTTAATTGTGATTGTAGACGTCCAATTTTGATCACTTCCATATGATCAAATGCGTCTCCTTGATTCATCCGGTTGCTCATCCCCTCTGACAATATTAATTAAGCCAATTGTTTAATTAATACCTTGCATCTTGCACAAAGGTCCTAAAGTATTTAATTTGATACTTTACCCCTTTTTCTCCTCTAAATTAAATAAATATCCCCTTTTATTTAATTGAGTCATTTTCCCCTTTTGAATTAAAATGCATTTTTAATTCATCTTTTCTCTCTCATGGTCACATCCTCCAACTTTTGCAAGTTGGTCCCTAATCCATTTTAATTACTTCATCTTCTTCTAATTAACTAGGGTTAACATGTGCACACCCTTAATCATCATCAAGGTCACATCCTCCATAATTTCCCACTTGCCTCTAATCAGTCATTAGCCTATCTAACTAAGTACTTGCACAACCTTAATCATTTGATTAGCCTAACCTAATCCTCATCCTATTTATGACACATGTCCTTGAGTCAACCTTATTAAAGGCTTTCTCCTTTTGGACAAGGCATCCCCCTTCCCCATGTGAATTTTTAATTCACCTTTTAATCCCCCAAGGCACCTAAAAGAATTTTTAATTCCTTCACTTCTCCCCACATGTCCTTTACTTATTCTTTACTCTTTCTCCCATCCCCATGAGAATATTTGAGGAATTTTTAATTCCTCACATGTCCTCTCACCCACATGGGGACAAGGACCTCCTTTATGAGGAGATCTTGTCCAATCCCAAGGTACTTTGTACCCCCTCCATGTCATGTCCTTTTTCTTCCACCTCATGTCCACCTCACCTTTTAGGGCTTCATCACATGCCACATGTCAAGATGTGAGGGCTTGTGAGTTCTCAACTCACCTTAGCCCTACATCTTGGTATTTGGTGGATCAATCTCAACCGTCCATTTCCCTTAGGATTTCCCAAAAATCCTATAAATACCCCCTCTTTTCTCTCATTTGGGAGAGATCATTTTGTGTAGCCAAACTCTTGCAGTTTTATTTCTCAATCCACACTTAGCTTTTTTTCATGTTTCCAAGCATCATGTGCATCTCATATCACACATCTTTTGTCATCTAAGGAGCATACACATTCAAGATCAAAGGGCCAACCAAAGGATTGACTCAACGCAAGGTATAAAGTTCTATTTCGTGGCTTTGTCTTGTTTTGTTTCCAACTTAGGCTAATCTCGAAGTGTAGGTTGTTTTAGTTGTTTATTCGTGCTCTTTAATTTGCTGCTTGTTTTCTAACACCTAATTTGACCTATCACAGTGATAATGGTGGTGTTATAATCACTACTGAATTTGACACCATTTTCCAATGGTCGTTTGTCGGTAGCTCAAAAAATATTTGTCAGAAGAGTGACATAATGGAAAAAATATTTTCATCGCTATTTTTTTGTTGAATGTCCGATAGAGAATTAAACGTCAAAATAATGGTGAAGAATCATCGGTCGACAACATCATAAAATGTTTCAAACTTTCATTAGAATATCAACGAAAACATCGTGTATCCACCGATGAATTACACTAGAAGTTTGTCACTAGTTTGACGAAATGGGCAAGCAGTAGTGTCGAAACAATAGTAGACATTCGTCGCCATTGCGACAAAATGGGCAAGGAGTAGCGTCGAAACAACACCAAAAGTTCATCGAATGTGTGATGAAATAGGCAAGTAGTAGTGTTGAAACAACACCCTGAGTTCGTCGACTTTGCGACGAAATTAGAAAGGAGTAGCATTGGAAGAGCACCAAAAAATTTGTCGAAAGTGCAACGAAATGGGAAAGAAGTAGCATGGTAGCAATGCTGAAAGGTCATCGCAATTGTGACAAAATGTGTAGGGAGTTATGAAGAAATATCCGTCGTAGCTATAGCAACTTCGTTGAGCCTTTCTGTTGATTCATCGGTTGTTTTCATCGAAATTGTGACTAAACATCAAATTTTTTTTAAAAAAAAATTCGTGGAAATGTACCATTGCAGAGACTGATGACTGGTCATACATACAGACTGCATATTGGTTTGATGCTTCAAATGATGCATTTCTTATATTGAAAAGTGCATTACCTTATTGAGCTTCTCTTTGTTTTGAGAATAGTTTAATATTCTCTACTTAATAGGGCCAACCACATGACTGTGGAAGCTCATTTGGCCCCTTCCCCCCCCCCCTCACATCACTCTCAATTCCCCATACCCAATCATATAACATTAATCATTCATTCATCCATTAATAAAATATAACATTCATTCATTAACATATAATATTCATTCTTTCAGTTTTTACATATTATCAAAAATATGGTTGTCATGATATGATTACAATCACTTTTTTTTTGTTTCTTTTTTAAAGCTACATAAAGATAAAGTGGAGTATCATTTTCTAAATCAATATATGTCCCCCTTTAGTTGTTCTTCCCTCTGCTTGTGATATTAATGTATGCGTAGTCATCTGCTCATGACATGGACGCCGCTTCAAGGGGGGATCTACTGCAATAAGAAAGAAATGTTAAATTGATATGTTTTATTATTATTGTTACAAGTATTTCATTAATTAGAAGAACATTAGAGTGTTTCTCTTTACCTGATGGAGAGGGAGTGTGTACTAGGCCTGGTTAAGTCATCATAAGTTTACGCTTTGGCAATAAATTACTTTAAGTCATATTAAATCTTCCTATGTCTAATTGCTAGTAGATTTTTTTTATGTTTTAAGTTAGGATGATTGATGAAAGAGCCCAAAAACTATCCTTTCTCGATGGTATCCAAGTACACATAGCAGAGGTCTTCTCTTATACGGTTGGACATGATTTAAAGAACTTAGCTAGGAATTATTCATTTAACTTAAGGTTTTTTCATAATGCCATCATTGGAAAAGTATGATCAAATTCTTCTATTATGAAGAATTGGTCTATGTGCCTCTAGTAATCACTATAACTGTTTGTAAGGATAAAATGACTAATTTCGTCAAGTAGGAGAGAATCAACTTTGAGTTCTTCAAAGATTATATTCCTCTATTCATAATTTTTAAGGGTTCTGTGTGGAGGAGGTTATCACTACCAAGAAGGGATGAGACCTTTCCTTGTATTCTTTTATAATTTTCATTATTCTTATTTATTTTACACCTACATTTACAAATACACATACATATGCATTTACTATTTTCATTTATTTCTCATGTAGTTTAATAGTTTGATCTGATGGTGCCTCAAATTTAAGTCCTTGGTTTCCTTTTGTTACTAGTTTGTCTTGATTATTCGGAAGGTACCTGGGGCTGGAATTTTGCTTTGCTTCCATGAAACCTTGGTGTTCTATCTTTGGGTTGGGTCTTTTCCATCGTTACCTTTAGAGGAGGGGTTCTAAAAACAACTTATGTCCCATTGAATTGTCTAGGACAGGCCCCTTTTAAATAAAAATGCTAAATATTTTGCATGCCCCTTTTATTTATTAAAGTTTGGGTCGGTCTATGCCTTGTTCTTTTAAAACAACATTGAATCATCGACTGTCATTTCCTTAGGTAGTGTCGCTTTCCCCTTATTTTCTTCTAAGTATTTATAATGTTTTGCAGGGGTTATTTTGATGACCGTCAATTTCCCTACGGTTGATTTTGACCGTTCCCCGCGATCTCGCGATGACACCACCACTGGCTATTTGGTGATCGCAATATCATGAGTGGGCGCCATGTGTCCCAGTTTACCGATGCTGAAAAGAGTAAAAAAAAAGTTTTTAATATGTGTATCGGACTTTATTGCGTTATGGAATGAGTTACTAAACCACATGTGAGATGCATGTGCTCATGATCAATGACGATGTTTTAACCTTGGTGAAAAAAGCTGCTCGACGGATAGGTATTGATGCTGCTCCCTATTATGTATGATCATGATCACTGATGAAGGGAATCAATAGTTGCTCGCTATCGCATGATCCTAAATTGAAGGGAGTTTAATGATCGTGATATCGTGGGCGGGCGCCACGTGTATTCTTTTGGTGCTGCGTATTATGGTGGGTCCTCAATAATGATGTGGAGATGTTTTCAGCTTCTTTGAAGGTGACCGTTCGATAATCCGACATAAACAAGAGATCAACGGTGAAGATTTAAATTTGTGTCAAATAGAATTGAAGCCGTTGGTGCGGCATGCAAGTAAGCTTTAATGGTGGACAAGACATATTCTGGCCATTTCTCATAAATTCTAAGTATTTAATTTCAAGCTATCTTCACCACAAGGGCATTCAAGTGTTTTTGAAGTGGTCCAGAGCCAAAGATAGATTTTTTTCAAAGCAATTACAACAGGGTTTGATTTTTTGCAGGGCGTGAAATCCCATGAGTTACTTTCTTTATCACTATTTCTGTTTGAATGTGATTCTTGTGGAGGGTTTGTTTGTGTTGGTTAGTGGTTTTTTGGATTAAGGTTCTAGGATTACTGGTTCTTTTGAATTTTGGAAAATTACAAAATTCTACTGTAATTTTGTTTTTGGTAGCCCTAGTTTGTTCACAAATTTGATCTTAGGAGAAGCCTTGGTTGTTTGAAATGGCACCACTAAAGCAACATTCTGGCCTTATTGATTATTTGCAAAGGAATATATATGATGATTTCCTTGACCAATTCCCTTTGTCAACAAATGAAAAGAAGAGGGGTTTGATCTTAATAAATGGGGCAGCCTTAGGTGAGGGATTAAGATATAAAACCTATAACATTGCGGATGCTAGGGTACAAATGATGGGCTTGGAAATGTTTAGGAGATGGTATGGGCAGTGAAATATGTCTCATCCTTTTTCTAATGGTTGGAGATATTATATGGGAAAACTTGCGGTGCCGAATGTATTTCTTGATGTTGACCTACTCAAGGTAGTGGCTACATGATATGATCCTATCACAAGGATTATCAGGGATAATGATTGCGGGGTTTTACTAAATATAAATGCAGATGAGATTTGACAAGTATTTGATTTATGTGAATACAACTCATTCTTGCTCCAGATAGACCTTGATGAAATGAAGCAGGAATATGCCAGGGAACAACCTCTTTTTAGATTAAAGTTGCTTCCTCCTCATCTAGCCAGGGTGGGTAGTTCAACAATTCACATAAGCCCAACTGACTGGGAAGCTTTCAGATTGAGTTGTTTTGTGATCATTTCTTGGTAACTTTTTATTCAATTTTCCAAATTTTAGGTTTTAGCCCTAATACTGTGATGTTGATTGCTTATATGTGTACGGGGGCTCAAATTCAACATCCTAACTTTTCTGTAGTGTATGACTATGCTTCTTTCCTTGTTGAAAGGATACATGAGGGTTTGTTGAACTTGTATGTGGGGGACACTGGTACTCCTTTCTTTTGGTACTCCTTATTAATGCATATGTTCTTGTACAAGAATGTTGATTTCTTCTCAGAGAAAATGGAGTTGAAGCAGGAGATGAATGGAGAAAAATTACTAGTGTAGGCTTGGAGTGCAAACTTGTCTTACAACAAGGGAGATGCTAGTTTTGTGCAGTTTGATAACTGCTTTGCTTCCAAGCTCAGAACTCAGAGCCAAGGATTCCTGAGGATTTTCACTACTTCCTCCAACCTAAAGTGAGGAAGCCTGATTTGAAGGTGTGTCATAATTGGGGTGATATCATTCTATACCCTGTAAGCACTATCCTAAGGGTTTATGGTTTATAGGGAGCTCCTCATATTCTCTCATATAATGTACCATCAAGAATGGGATTTGTAGAGGTCATGTGGCAACTAGGTTGCATTCATGAAGATAATTTGACAAGAAAAGGAAAGGGGACTTTGTTCCCTGATTATACTGTTGTTTCAGACTTTGTTTTTTCCAAGGGAGGATGGGTTCACTTTGACAAATATTTTGATGACTACCATTTGAGGAGTGGATCTACGAGGCAGCATGACCCTGAGGGATTATTTGCCCGCTTTAGGAAAAGAATTAAGGGTGGAAATTTTTCTCATGTTTTCAATTTTCCTGAGGATTTGATTAGAAATGAGTTCGATTTGAGCCAGCAAGAATTAAATAAAGAGAAGTGGATTGATTATGAGAAAATTTTGGCCATGGTGCATAAAATGGATCCAAAATATGATCCATTGATGGAATTCACTCCATTTCATAAAAGAATTGATTTCTTGATGAATAATTTCAAAGAAATCATGAGCACCCTGAGAACCAAGAAAATAAACTCGGAATTAGATTGGGGAATTTAGGGATTAGAGGTGAGGCCTAAAGATATAAGGCCAACCTATCATCCACCAGTGGACAAGCCTTTACACAAGAGGAAGAGAGATGATAGCAGTGATGAAGAAGGAGGAGATAAAAAAGGGAAACAAATAATGAAAACATCATCACAACTAGGTCATAGGATTAAGAAACCTAGGGGGATAAATATTGTGGATCTTGGTTCACCACCTAGAAATGACCCTATAGAGTTGCCATCAGAGCGAAGCCTTAAGAGGTTAAGAGTTGAGGAGTCACAAGAGGCTCTGGTGGATGAAATAATCATAACTGGTCAGGACATGCAGGTTGGTATCCCCTCCCCTCCTAGATCAACACAATTGGTGCTAACTGATATGGATATAAAGGGGCAGTTTGTACAGGATGCAAGGATGGTAGCTTGCAAGGAATTCTTGGATGATGATGCCTTCATGAAAACTCTTGTGTTCTTGCAGTTGAACTGGAGGATGAAACTTGAAGAATATTAGGATAAATGCAAGACTAGGAGGGAATCAAGACCTAATAGGTCTGACCAGGAGAATGATGATGAAATCAAAGCTAAATTAATGGAGCAATTCAAAAGCATCACTCTTGATGAAGGAAGAAAACTTGTATCTCAGGCTGGTATCTTACTCCTCCCTGAATGGGATATAGCTAATGTTGTAGCATTCAATGTTATTATGCAATCTAAGCATCCTATGCAAAGCAGTGAAGAAGAAGTCAAGGAAGCTCTACAAGACTCTTCTTTTAGTGAGTAATATCAAACTTTAGCCATATGGGCACTGACACCTCAAGGTAGAAAACCAAATGTGGCCGATATTAGCCCAAGTCTAAGAGGTAGGCTCATTATCAAGAGAGCTTCTAAAACCTCAACAACAGAAGCCACAAGCCTAACACTGAATGTGGCCAAATTGGCCCAGAAGACAACTGAAAGAGATGAAGCTGAAAAGAAAAGCCCTACGAAAAGTAAAATGCAAATAATTGGGAGTATAGAATGCAGCGTAAAAATGTTGAGTTGCAATCAAGCAGATAGATCGAGATATTATGCAAGTGCATCCCCAGTGCCTCTCATCGTGAGTATTACCTACTACTGGGGTCATTTCATTATCCAATCTACTTACCCAGATTCCTCAATTGACATTCGCTATTGTGCCCTACACCAGGCTAGTCAAGAGTGTATTATGATCCTACCAGATGATGAATAAAATCATTGCACTATATGTTTCCTGGAAGGGCTTATGAGGATGGTGCTATGGTTAAACAAAATGAGGTGTGGCAATACCGCATTTTGAGTATTTAAATGAGAAGGTTGGATTGCCACCGTATATTCTTATATTCTTATTCTTGCAGAATACAAACACAATGAAAGGGAAGCTGTCTTCACGCCTAGTTGAGGAAGTGGATCCTTGGGCCACCGGGATTTAGATGTTGCGTTTAAGGCTTCTAGATTTGATGTAAATAACAGTCTACCATTAAAGCTTCACTAAATCTTATGAAATCATCAATGGGATTCCCGACTAATGATTTGAGTAGGAAAATACCAGAGAACTAGAGAAAGCGTTATATAATAATTGGAATGACACTTTTTCTAGATGGCTAGATGCACAAGAAAATATTAAGCATTACTCACAACAAAGGAAAGATAGGGTAGAAGAGAGAAGACAATGCACAAATCAAATTCATTCTAGGCCGAATTCAAACTATGACTTATTGGTAAGCAACATGGATAAAATAATTAATACCGACATGTTCTTAGAGTCATTTGAGAGGGAGGCCAACTAGGTTGTGGTGAAATTCACACCTTACAATACCAAGGTGAGGTAGGTGGTGAATTTTAATTGGCCAACGGATGAGGAATATCAGAATTAGGTGGACAAGTACTTAATCAAAGAGGAGTGAAACAGTGTCTATTACTGGCAACTGACAGCTCAGTAGTTATATTATAACTGATTATGGTTTTGTTTCCATGGCGGCTTTGGGCATAGGTTATGAGGTGTAACAAATTCTGCAGCTATTGTGTAATGAGTAGAAATCAACGAAAAGATGCTTCGAGATTTGGTGGTTTTGATCATAGTTTTGAATTGGCACATAGCCGTCCAATTGACTAGTGACATGTGTAATTTCTGGCACGATGCTTGTTGCTCCTTCGTTTTCTATAAGAAGGATTTCAAGGCCGGAAATAAGGGTTGGCAAGTCAAATATTTTGAAGGTCGAGTCTAGGTATAGTTGCAGAGCAAATTGTAAGAACCTTTTTGAATGTTAAGGCAATTTAGGTTTGGGGTTATCCTGTAATGGGTTTTAAAGTTATGGAGATTTGATGTTTCATAAACAACACTAGCATTTGAGCTATCATGTTATAGCTCGAGCTCATGTCTCTCCTCTGTACAAACATATCATAATTTTCAACAGAATAATCAAGGATTATGATGTTCATCTCATTGCTCTGATGTGTGTGTTTTCTGTTTTGGCTTTAATTCAAAGAATTAATTAAAGTGCTTGGATAGAATCATGGATGGGTATGTTTGTAGATGGATTTAGTAAGAAGTATTGGGCTGGGACAAGAATTGACACTATTGTAATGCAATATTTCCAGGGATCATGTGTGCTAAGTATTTAAATCTGTCGTTGAATCATGAATGTTTGTGAATTTGACTCCCCAATGGTATATGGCACTGATCTAAATTGTATGAATTTGTGAAACTCTATGTTTATATGTCTTTGCTTAGGGCTTGCCAAAAAATTGAAAATAAAATGACTATCATAAGTTACGAAATAATGTTGTAATCATCTCATGCTCCGAGTAGTTGATATTACTCGTGAAAGGCCAATTCATTTTAGTGGTATCCTATTTTGTTGAGCTATTTGTGGGATTATCTATGAATTGTTAATGATTGTTTATGAGTTTGGTGCAAAGATCATAAACACATTACAGGGACCACCCTCCTGGGTCTTGCAGAGCCCAAAGTGTAGGAGGCTATTATTAAAATCCTCGTCAGTTGGTCCAGGTCCTTCGAGCTGCCCTTGATTGGAATTGGCAATTCCATAGGTAGATTAGAAGACTGACCTGGTTTACAGGAAAAAAAACTAGCATGATCGATTTCATAATATATGTGTTGAAGACTTTAGAATTTCAATTACATTAATTTATGGATATGTTGTATCTATAACACTACAAAACCATATGTTATTTGCATTTACACTTGCATTTAGAAATACACATTTATATACATAGATATAGATTTCTTTAATGATATGTTGCATTTATTGTTCTAGGAGAGCATCCAGTAATTGCATTTACATTTACATTTAAAAATACATATACATACATATATAGATGTGTGTGTGTATGTATATCATTTATATTCAATGTTCAAAAACAACCCATTAGGTCTGCACATGGATAAAAATTCATAAAATCAGATCTCCCATACATGTTTTGTTGAAACCTACACCCTATTCATTCATCCTACAATTACAACAGTATCCACGAGGCCTCTTACACAAGATACAGTAATCACAAAAGTGTAAGAGCCACTTTATATCATGTTTGGACTACAAAACCCTGAAAAATAGGGTAACTCAGATTATGATTTGTTGGTGAGCTATATGGACAAAATCATTAGCACCAGCTCATTCTTGGAGTCTTTTGAAAGAGAAGCGAATCAGGTGGCAGTTAAGTACAAACCTTATAGTGTCAAGGTGAATGAGGTGATCAATTTTGATTGGCCAATTGATGAAGAGTACAAGGTGGTCCAATTGGCTGGTGACACTTGTGCTTTCTGGCCCGATGCTTGTTTGCTCCTCCTTTTTCTATAAGAAGGATTTCAAGGCCAGAAGTACGGGTTAGCAAGTTAGATATTTTTGGTCGGGTCTAGATGAAGTTGCAGAGCAAATTGTAAAGTCTGATGGTTTTAGGGAAAATGCAATTTAGGTTTTGAGTCATTCTGTAGTAGGTTTTGAATTCATGGGGATTTGATGTTTTATGACAGTACTGGCATTTTCGATATGATTAATTCAAACTCATGTCTCTCCATTGTACAAGCATATCTGAATTTTGAATAAAATGATCAAGGGTTGTTTCTGCTCATCTCACCGCTGTGGTGTGTGTATGATTCTTGTTTTAGGTATAATTCAATGAATTAATTAAAATGCTTGAATGGCATTGTAGGTGGATATGTTCTTTATAAGCTATTTTTTTTTTTCTGTCTTATCTTATACCATTTTACGAGAATGGGGGTGCCAATGTACGAGAAGATCTTTGGAAACTAGGCATGAAAATTGAAGGTTAAAGAGAATGGGGGTGCCAAACTTACAGTAGTCATTGCCCCTTGGTCGTCGATTTTCCATGAGTGCCCTCAACCTCATCCTCGGCTCTGGTATTGACCTTGTTTTCACTCCTCCAAACTCTTTCTCGACCCTGATATTTACCTTGTTTTCACTCCTCCAAACTATTTGTCAGCACTGGTATTGACCTTGTTTTAACTCCAAACTCTTCCTCGGCGCTGGTATTGACCTTTTTTTCACTCCTCCAAACTCTTCCTCGAAGCTGACATTGACCTTGATTTCACTACTCCAAACTCTTCCTCAGCACTGGCATTGACCTTTCACTTCTCCAATTTGACGAGCTACAACCTTGTTTCATTAGCTCATTCTTGGAGTCTTTTGAAAGAGAAGTGAATCAGGTGGAAGTTAAGTACAAACCTTATAGTGTCAAGGTGAATGAGGTGATCAATTTTGATTGGCCAACTAATGAAGAATACCAAAAATGTGTATATGTATATTTAACTAAGGAAGAGTTAAAAGGAGTAGGCTACTAACGGTTGAAAAATCAGTTGTTGTAGTTACAACATATTCCAGTTTTGTTTTTTAGTAACAGTCTAGGCACAAAATTCTTGAAGTTTTTTGTTGCTGCATCAACCATTCTCAGTGGGCACGACTAACAAGAAGATTCTTTGGGGAGATTGTTGTTGTAACAAATTTTTGGAATATCACAAGGCGGTCCAATTGGCTGGTGACACGTGTGCTTTCTGGCCCAATTTTATTTTCTCTTCCTCTTTCTACACAAGGATTTCAAGGCCAGAAGTACAGGTTAGCAAGTTAGATATTTTTTGTTGAGTCTAGATGAAGTTGCAGAGAAAATTGTAAAGTGTGATGGTTTTAGGGAAAATGTAATTTAGGTTTTGAGTCATTTTGTAGTAGGTTTTGAATTCATGGGGATTTGATGTTTTATGATAGTACTAGCATTTGAATTGATATGATTAATTCAAAATCATGTCTCTCCATTGTTCAAGCATATCTAAATTTTGAATAAAATGATCAAGGGTTGTTTCGTTCATCTCACTGTTGTGGTGTGTATGATTCTTATTTTTGGTTTAATTCAAGGAATTAATTAAAATGCTTGAATGGGATTGTAGGTGGATATGTTATGTATAAGCTATTTTATTTATTTTTTCTTATCTTATACCATTTTATGAGAATGGGGGTGCCAATGTACGAGAAGATCTTTGGAAACTAGGGATGAAAATTGAAGGTTAAAGAGAATGGGGGTGCCAAACTTACAACACTCATTGCCCCTTGATCATTGATTTTCCCTGAGTGCCCTCAATGTCATCCTTGGCGCTGGTATTGACCTTGTTTTCACTCCTCCAAACTCTTCCTCAACACTGATATTGACCTTGTTTTCACTCCTGCAAACTCTTCGTCGGTGTTGGTATTGACCTTGTTTTAACTCCAAACTCTTCCTTAGCACTGGTATTGACCTTGTTTTCACTCCTCCAAACTCTTCGTTGGCACTGATATTGACATTGTTTTCACTCCTCCAAACTCTTTGTCAGCGCTGGTATTGACCTTGTTTTAACTCCAAACTCTTCCTCGGCGCTAGCATTGACCTTCTTTTTACTACTCCAAACTATTCCTCAGCATTGGAATTGACCTTTCACTTCTCCAATTTGACGAGCTACAACCTGGTTTCGTTAGCTTTTACAATATGTTAATTAAGTTCAAAATTTTGGCACCATTTAGCTAGGTTTTAATATTCTACAATATAGTTAAGTATATATTAGCTATATTTTACATAATAAATAATATAATTATTCAACTTATTATAATTATATATTATATTCTTTCAAAATTATTAAATTCGTATAAAATTATTATAATTAATAATTAATAATAAGTATATTTTTATATAATACAAAATATAATTATAATATATATTTAATATAATAGTAATATATATTAATATGAGAGAGAAACTAAATTTTGATTGGTTGTTTCATGTCAACAACTCCAAGGATGGCATGTGTCCTTGGGGAGTTATGCTCAAGGTAGCATGCCATTTGATTAAAGATATGATAGTTCTCCCTTTAAGACCTCTTCAATGCACCCACGTACACTTAAGGAGACAAAGATAAATATAAGGAATAAAATATAGAGAGAGAGGGAGATAATGACAAACATAAAAATAGAAAGGGAGACAAAGAGATAGAGAGGGTTAGATAGATAAAGAGATAAGGATGAATAGATAGAGATATAGGGAGGGTGATTGATATATCTCTCCCTGTCGCTCTCTATATCTCCCACTATCTATGTCACTCCCACCTCTTCCCCCCTCTATCTATTGATCTATCTCTCCCTCTGTTCCATTTCTCCATTCACTCCATCTCTTACTCTATATCTCTATCTCTATTTCTCTTTATCTCCCTCCTTACTCCCATATACCCAAGAGCAATTAGGAGGTGGAGGGTGGGCTTTGGGAGGGGAGGGAGGGCAGAAGGGAGAGAGTGGGAGAGGGCGACAGAGTGCCAGAGGGTGGGAGAGAGGTTGGCAAAGAGTGGGAGAGGAGTGGGGAGAGGCAAGAAAGGAGAGTGGGAGAGGAGAGGAGGGGGTAGGAAGAAGGTGGGAGAGAGTGGGAGAGGGTACGAGAGAATGGGAGAGAGTGGGAGAGTGGGAGATAGGGAGGGAGAGAGTAGGAGAGAGTGGGAGAGGGTGTGAGAGAGCGGGAGAGAGTGGGAGATAGTGTGGGAGAGTGGGGGAGAGTGAATGTGTGGTTACATAGGGTTTCTATACATAGTATTTGTAGGAGAATGGTATCTCTATTTTGAATTATTCTAAACCTTGTTTCTATGTAGTAGTTTTTAAATTCATTTTGTTGTTATGCTCTATAATTAATAGTTTATATATTCTACTCTCTCTATACATGATTTTTAGCAAGATTGGGGACACTAATAGAACTTGCATTTTTTTTTTAAAAGACTAAGAAATGTATGAAAATTTGACAACATGAAAACCATGAAAATAAAAATTTAACATAGTAAAAATGCCCAATCATGTGCCAAAAATGAAAAGAATCATTTGTTGTTATTCTAATATTTCAACCACATACTAAATTACCAAGTGCATTTTATAAATGTATCATGCAAGGAGCACAATATTGGGAATCAATGTGAATGATTCTCATCAAGAAATTAGACAAGATTTGAGATTGAAGGACCCAACCCAAGCTCTTTGTAGGTTTCAATGAAGATTTAATTAGCCACTAATAGGAACAATAAGAAAATAGATAAATGTGAAAATAAGATTCAACTATTGGTCCATTTTTGTTCAATATAAGTTGTATTTTAAATCATTATGTGTTGTTTTTATTACAACAAATAGATTTCTTGTGTTCAACTATTAGTCCATATGTGTTGTTTTTATAAAATAGAACACTAAGAACAAAACTTTGAAGTTCCATCACTACCCATAACCCTAAACACTAAACCATTAACCCTTAACCCTTAAACCCTCTACCCTCTCTCTCTCTCTCAAGTCTCTCCCTCCTACCCCCTCTCCCTCTCTCAGGTCTCTCTCTCTCAAGCCTCTCCCTCCTACCCCTTCTCCCTCTCTTAGGTCTTTCTCTCCCTCACTCACTCCCTCTCTTAGGCCTTTCTATCCCTCTTACCTCCTCAACCATAAACCCTTAAACCTTCTATCCTCTACCCTCAACACTCTACCCTTTCCCCTTCCCCCTCCTAATTCTCTCTCTCTCTCAAGGGGAGAGACTTGAGAGAGAGAGAGAAGGAGGGAGTGGGATAGAGATACATGAAGGGAGGGTTAAGGGTAGAGGGTAGAGGGTTAAGGGGAGAGAGATAGAGGGAGTGAGTGAGTGAGAGAGAGACCTAAGGGAGGGAGAGGGGGTAGGATATTGAAGATACTTGAGAGAGAGAGAGAGAGGGAGGGAGTGGGAGACATAGAAGGAGGGAGGGTTAAGGGTATAGGGTAGATGGTTTAAGGGTTTATACATTGCTACCCCAATTGTTGTATAGATAAAAACAATATTTTTTCACTATGATAACAACACTTGTTTCAATGAGTGTCTTATTTTATTAAATGACCATTTTATTTTTTAAATGATATACTTATAGTGGAGAGTTGTGATATTTTATTTGAAATAAAAAAATACTTATTTCACTTCTTCATGAAATATGTCACTTCTTTTATGAGTTATGAGAGAGGGGAAGGGGAGAGAGAGGAATGGTTGTTACTAACTCTTGGCTCCCACCCAAATAGTTGATCATTGCACTTACTAAGATGTGCATATTCAATCAAAAGTTAAATTCATAAAACTTCAGGACTAAAAGAGTGGAATATCAAGAGTATTTAGAAACCAGCACACCAAAGAAAGGATCTCCTTGAAAGTAGAATGGCTAAGATCCAAAAAGACCTCTCAAATGATTTTTCTTACATCCTAATAGAAGAAGAGAGGAATCTCATAATTCAATTGGATGGTGTCTATAGTTTTAAATAAATATATTGGAGACAAAAATCAAAGATTAAATGACTTAAATAAGGTGTAAAACCAAGGGTTTTCATTTAAAAATGCAAAATTAGAGGCAAAGAAACATAATATGAAGATTGAAGATGGAAAGAGGGGGAAAGAGGGAGGGGGAGTGAGAGGAAGCTGATATGGGGTAGAGGGTTAAACATATATAGAGGGGTAGAGGGTTTAGGGTTTAGGTTTAAGGTATGGAGGGAGAGGGATAAGAGGGGAGTGAGTGAGTGAGAGAAATACCTAAGAGGAGGAAGAGGGGTGGGAGGCTGAGACTTGAGATAAGAATTGAATGAGTGGGAGAGAGACCTTAGAGTGGTGCTAGGAGGGAGAACTTGAGAGAGAGAGGAGGGTGGTAGAGATAGAGGGAGGGAGGGTTAATGGTAGAGGGTAGATGGTTTAAGGGTTTAAGGTTAAGGGTGGAGGGATAGAGATAGAGGGAGTGAGTGAGAGAGAGAGAGACCTAAGAGAGGGAGAGGGGTAGGATATTGAAGATACTTGAGAGACAGAGAGAGGGAGGGAGTGGGAGAGAGATAGAGGGAGGGAGGGTTAAGGGTAGAGGGTAGATGTTTTAAGGGCTTAAGGTTAAGGGTGGAGGGGATAGAGATAGAGGGAGTGAGTGAGAGAGAGAAAGACCTAAGAAAGGGGAGTGAGTGAGTGAGAGAAAGACCTAAGAGAGGGAGAAGGGGTGGGAGGGAGAGACTTGAGAGAGTCCTAAGAGAGGGAGAGGGAATTACTAGGAGGAGAGACTTGAGAGAGAGAGAGAGGTAGAAGGTTTTAAGGAGTTTGGGAGTTTAAGGGTTAGGGACTAATGGTTTAGGGTTTAGGGTTATGTAGGTAGTGATGGAACTTCAAAGTTTTGTTCTAGGTGTTCTATTTTATAAAAACAACACATATGGACTAATAGTTGAACACAAAAAATCTATTTGTTGTTATAAAAACAACACATAATGATTTAAAATACAACTTATATTGAACAAAAATGGGCCAATAGTTGAACACTATAACTTTTTAAAAATCCTTCACATTTAATGGGAATATACATGTTATTTATTGTGCTCACCTTTTATATTTGTAATAGGACAAACTATTAATATAAAATTATCCCTATGCCTATGGCATGCCGCAAAACATCCTGCAACCACAACCATTAATGCTACCGGCACCGCCCCTTTCGAACCCGACTCCTGTCAACACTGGGGGCAACCCTTTCGCTTCTTTGTAGCCACCTCTAGGAGCAACCAATCCTCCACCATCATCATTCCAACCTCCACCATCACCCCAATCCAATGTCCCTCCACCATCGTTATTTCAACCTCCACCATCATCATTCCAACCTCCACCATCGTCCCAATCCAATGTCCCTCCACCATCATCATTCCAACCTCCATCATTGCCCCAATCCAACATTCCTCCTCCATCATCGTTCATATCCCAACAAACTCCCCAATCCCACACTCCCACTAGTGCTCAACAACCTCCCTCGCACAACATCTCAATCGCACCTCCACCTCAACAACAACCATTGGTCAATCCCCTATTCTCAGC
>VDFB02000017.1:25861696-25920770 GCA_007258455.2 Sequoia sempervirens
GATCGGGAATTATAGGATGGCGATATTGCGGGCGGGCGACACGTGTCCCATCTATGGATCAAATTTATGTGACTGTTCATCAACTGTCCTTTAATCTGAGCCATTCCCCACCATCCCGCGATGGTGCTTTGGTTGATTGTGAAATCACGGGCGGCTGCCACATGGACTGTACAAGGTGGGGCCCAAGGAAATTTTCCATCTGCCTAGTAATGTCCCCTTTCCCTTTAATGAATGTTTTATTTTTCAGAAGGATGAAATTCGCGCTGCCATCAATCAAAATGCCTTCAAGATCAACAGTTTTCTGCCATACCATGATCGAGAATTGTAGGATGGCGATATCAAGGGCAGGTGACACGTGTCCCATCTGGGGCTCAAATTTGCGCGACTGTTCATCAACTGTCCTTTGATTAAATTTGCAAGATTAAATCACACACATCGTGATGTTTGCCAGCAGAGCTCAGTTGGAAGACATTCCTCAATCCAGTTGGTCATAATTTTCCTCTAAGAAGAAAGTCAGCAAGACCTTGCAGATGTCTTGTTGACTACCAGTGCATTTTGTTCACTACCAGTGTAGATGTCTTGCTGACTACCAGTGCATTGTGTTTGCTAGGGGATGTCAGTTGTTTTGGACTTGTGTGTAAGTTTCTGTGTGTGCTTCATTGATTACTGTATTATTTGATTGTGTGGAAAATATAATATGTTAGTAATCATGTTTAAATAATTAATTAAATCATAAGTGATTTGTAAAGTTATTTAAAATATGATTAGAAATTAAAATAATAATCAATTAAATTAAATCAAATGATTTAGAACAAATGATCAAATTAAACTAATTTGTTAAAAGCACAAGTGATATTATTAGATAAATGGATTTAATAATAATAATCAACAAAATAATCTTGAAAAGAAAATAATAAAAAGGAAGGCAATTGGAAAATGGAAAGTGAATAGTTTATTAATTATTAAATCGTGATAAGATTTTGGGAAGAGGAAATGGCAAGAAAAGCTGGAAGAATGCTTTAGCTTCCGCTATCTCATCATCTTCCAGGCAGTGATTTCATAACTTAGAATTCAGGGTCATCTGGGAAAAAAAAAAAAGGCATTCAATGGAGGTCTTCTATTCATCCTCATCACTTCTGAGCGTAGGTTTCAGGGATTTGTTCTGGTGCCTCGCAAGGGATGGGTAGAGTTGCAAATTCTCGTCACTTGTTCTGCGCCATTTGCTGGTGGTTGGGCGTTGATCTCTGCAATCATAGCTATCCATAAGAAAGGAGTACACCTATCCTTTCAAGGTACTCGTTCATTCCTTCCTTAAGCAGATCTACTGTTATTTTGTTTTTGTTATTTTAATAACCATCCACTCTTTTATGCGTATTATATTGGTACAAATATTGTACAATCCTAATCTTCCCACTTTATTATAGAAGCGACGCTCCTTGGTCGTCCTTATTATTTATCTCATGTTGTTTAGAATTCGGCTTGCTGTGTATGCCCTTCACCAAATATTGGGACCTGCTTTATCTGAGCATAAGGTTCGAAGTAGCACATTTTATTTTTAATCCTTCTCTTTGGTTGGTGGTTCTTTTCAAAGGCTCTTTCTCTGCTTAACAGTCCAAGCGAAATCCTGCATCTTCTGATTTGCATCATTAGTTGGATTAATTGATCTTCCGGCATGCCAAGCTCCTTACAAATTCGTAGTCTCCTCTAATTTCTCTTTAATGTCAGTGTTGCCTCCTATTCTATTGTCAAAACTGCAATGTGCGCACCGAAATTATTAACTATATGTATACGTTATGCAATAAGGATAACTGAAGTGTTTAATTAATTCTAAGATTTTGAGAGTTTCCATGTGAATCCTTTTTGTGCATACCCTGCGACCTCGCATAACATGTGAACAACATTTCTTGAAGGTGTTCTGTCAATAGCTATAGCACATGAAAATAATAGGAAACTTATAAAGGTTTAAATAGTCTCTTTGTTTTTATCATCAACTTGTCACAGCCGCAACACTTGAACATGGTAGGGTGTATAGATTTAATAAACTCTCTATTTTTTTATCAAATCCCAAATGTTATCTGTAAGACTGTGGCTTCTCACGTTTTTGCAACCATAACCATCTAAAACATGGAGGAAGCTTGGTTCGTGTGTCTTCTCTAATGCCTTCGATGAATAGATTGTTCAAGTGAAGAAATTGAGGACCAATGAGCAGATTATTTAATTCTCTTGGTCTGCGCAATGTTTCAAGTCTTTTCCAATTACCTCCGTTCAGTCGAAGCTGAGAGAAATTGATGTTATTGGATACAGTGTTTAGATGAGCTCCTTCGCATAGTCTGGTAATCTAAATTTATATAATCTCCCTGATACCCTTGGCAATTTGTCACTGCTTTAGCATTTAGAGTTGAGACATTATACAGAATTACATAATCTCCCTGAAATCATTGGTAGCCCATCATAGCTGCAAATTTTAGACTTACCATAGTTGCAGAAAATCAAATAAGCTCTCTGATTTCATTTTTAGCCTGTCTCAACCACACTGTTTTGAAAAACATAATAGGAAGTTTTAATCTCTCTGATTCCTTTTTCAATCTATCGCAGTAGATGCATTTGATTTTAAGTTGTATTTTTCACATGCTTGTGTATTTATGTAATGTTAGTTTTTAAGTTATTTACTTTGAAGGAGAATTAGTTATTAAGCGAATAAATTGGTCTAAGTTGAAAGAAAAAGTTTCCTATATTTAATTATTAGATAATATTATTTTTGAGGAAAATTTACTTATCTATCATTCATTAATAAAAGGTTCTGATCTTAATAAATCAATATAAATGTGGGGCTAAAACTAGGTAATAGGGAAATAAAGTTATATGTCCTTTCAGATGAAGGTATGTGGATATAGGTAGATCAATGAGTCTCTCTCCTTTTCATTATATGAAGTTTTATCTTAGGTACGCTTATCTTTATGTTATGGTGTATTTTAGTTAGGAATGATACCTCTATTAGGATGGAATAAATGAGTTTAATTTAAGTGATGTAAATGGGGGGAATCAGTGCTATCATCCACATCTCTTTGATCTCAGACTATAAGGTTGTGGTCGTATAAGGGTAGAAGTGTTAATTGATCTTTATGTAGATATTTGTGATAATTGTGGGGTAGGGTGAGTGTGCTAGGTAATAACGTTATAGGTGATATTTTATCAAGTTAAGTTAGTGCCATTAGTTTAAAGTATGTTCCACATAATAACATCGCCGTATTCTAATCTTGTGTCATGGAAGTTTATTTCTATTAAGTCAATATTTTGAATAATTGTGTTGTAGAGAACATGAAATGGGATCTATTTCTCTTAGTCCTTAGTAAAACATATATGGTGACTTACAATTGTTGGATTATGGAGGAAGTATGTATTGGAACTTCTTTTGTTGTATGAACTATATCTTGTTAAGAAAATGGATAAATTGTATTTGAAGTTGATGTTCTTTAGTGAATTAGCATTGAATGTATATGTATGTTTAAGGGTCTTATTAATTGATTTTGTGATATAATTGATTGGATACTTATGCGATGCTTCATTGTGATAAGTTTATTCTTCTTATGGAATGCGGTCCTCCCACTTTTATTATTTTGGTGAAACATTAAATTATATTGTTGTCATGTTTGTTGATTTTATCAAAGGTCATTTGTTTACCAATTATATAGGTATCTTGTAAGGAGAAAATTGAGGTCTCCCGTGGAATACCTAATTGGGGGCTTTTGGTTTTATTAAGTGATTTTGTTGAATTCAAGGTTGATTTTCCTTTGCGTTTCCCTATTTGAGGTGACACCATTGTTGATTTGTGGATGGGTCTTGATGAATCTATTTTTTATGGATTTTCTGATTTACTCGCATATTTGACGAAATTTTATCCTTGTGTTGGAATTATTGGAGAAAAACTCTTGATGCTTTATTCTACCCTCGTTTGTGGGTTTTCATTCTTTTGGCTTCCAGAGGCTTGAGATGATTGATAATTGATGTTGTCTCTCTTTATGTGCCCTTGATGTGGCAAGTGTTTTGGTTTCATAATTTTGAGAAGGGTTGTACGGGAATTGTTGAGACTTTGATTATGTATTTGGAGTGAGATGGGTAATGCCTCGCATGCTTCTCTATTGTGATTCTTGGTTCAAATTATGATGGTACAACCCTTTTTTTTTTTGTTGTTGTTGGGTCTCTAGGGAGAGTGGCTCCTCGTGGGGGCCGGCGCCCCGTGTAAGGGGAAGAGCATAGGAGAACCCATGAGTGAGTTGGTAATCAAGTGAAAACCTAATAATTAACTTAGGAGGGTTGGGTAGTAATTTCATAATAAGATTTTTAAAAATGGATGCCTCGTCTTCATTAGTGCTTCTGAAGACTAATGGAAGGCTGAGAAGGCCGTGGTTGGCAAGGTCGTAACCTCATCCTTATGAGAGGTTATCGGTTCCGCATGAGCTACCCTATGGTGCCGGCGCCTCAAGTAGGAGGAAGGGCCAGGAGATCCATAGATGGGGGCCGACGCCTCAGTTTGGAGGAAGGGCCAGGAGAACCCATGTAGGCTATGCGATGACACTCTTCCCTAGTTGCCCATTTGTTTTACTTTATTGTGTTCCTCTGGAAGTAGGTTATAGGAGTTGGTTTAGATTGTTGTTTTAAATTGATTTAAATTGATTTATGATTATTGTTTTAATCCATCTTTAGTATGTTTTGTGGTCTTGTATGATCTCATTTATATTTGATTTACGATCTTGTATCTTAAATGATACTGTGATATGATGTTATTGTGTTGTTTAATTGCAATTTGGAATTGTATTATGTTTATTAATTCAGTTGATTTGGAAGTGTTTCATGATCATCCTTTGGTTACTTGTTACTGGTCATTGCTTTGATTTATGTGATGAGAGGTATGATTTTAAGTTATTTTAATGACTCTTGGTTGTTGTTGATTATGTCTTTGTAATCCTTGAGTTTTATGATACTTTTGTATGTTGTTGAGTCCTGTGGTTCCGTGTATGGATGTTCTTGGTTGAGGTCTCTTTCTTGTTAGCTCCTAGCACGGGGGGTGGGTCTTCAGACTCACATGGTTAGGTGGAACATGCTAAGCACCCCATTGGGTCCCCAGTCAAGGATCGAGAGGTGCGGATTGGTGCTGTTGCAGTGACTCTAGAGTTGTATCTGTCATGGAGCCAGTTTTCATCTATTCATTTGTATCATGATTCTTGTTGTATGGTTTCTGTGCATATTGGAAACACTCTTGTATTATTGTACCTCTAGAAATTTGTACTGTAATGTAATGTTAAACTCGGTGTGGATTTTGGCCATGGCAATTGTTATTCAATGTGTTAAGTTAATTATGCATACATTGTATTTAAGTACACAGATGGTTTCTTAGCAATGCTTTTTCATGTATGTGTTCTATTTGTTAATGTTTATTTTGTTATGGATTATATCTTTGGATTTTATTCTTTATTGTTGTTGTGTGGATCTCAGTCTCGTAATGACTCCTCGTGTACCCCAAGGGATGTATGTGTTAGTGAATCTGCTTATATGAAATTCATGTCATATATTAATGTGTATTACATGTATGTTATGTTATTAAAAAAATAAAAAATAAAAAATAAAAAATTATGCTATTGTCCTTTGGGGTTCGCACGAGGGGGCGTTACACAACAAGACATTGGTCATCGTCCTAGCGACTGGGAGTTTCCCATTAGAATGAAAGTTTTTTTCGAAGCTAAGGCATCCATGTGTTGTCTTTCTCTTTTAGGAGAAGCAGAGTAGCAATATTCTGTTTGCATGTTGTTGTGCCAAGACACACGTCAACACTTACTAACATCATTAAAAGGTAACATTAGAAATATAAAATTTAAATATTATATTATAATATTTTATAATTTACTTATATAGTATTTTGGATAATAGAAACAATTTTGATTGATTTAATATTTTCTAAGTTCATTATTGATTTTAAATCTTATAAATATAATTATATATCTTTAATCAATATTATAATTTAAAAATAATAATGAATATTGAACATCTTAGATTTTAGTATAACTTAAATGTTAAAAAGTTTAATGTATAAGTTTATAAAATATAATATATATTTTTTAAATAAAGATTTAAAGATTATTATATATGTATATTTAAAGATCCATAGAATTATCTTTTTAACTATGAAATTAATATGATTAATTTCATATATAATTTTATCTTATCTTATCTTTTTAACAATTTTTTGGTATCCTACATAATTTGTTTTCTATAAGTATCATGTTGTATACTCTTTATATGGAAGGTAGTGTTTTTACATGGAGCTTAATAAGTTTTAATAAGTTTTAGTCATTTTAAAGATTTTTATTTTTTTATAAAGATAGGTATATTTAGACTTTTGATGGCTTATGTACAATTCTGCATATTCTTTTATTTATTATTTTTTTACAATATCATGTTAATCTTGATTAATCACATTATTTGTTTGTCATTTTTATTTGTTTTTTTGAAAAATATTTTATCTTTACTTTACATCTATGATAATTTCAAAACTATCAAATTTAAAAATTATAAATAAAAACTTATTTTTATTAATCTCTTGAAGTACGTAGGTCCTAATCTTTTGTAGATTAATAACTATCTAAATAGCTATTTCTCTCCTTTATTTCTATAAATGTGTCTCATGTCTCTATTGAAATTCATGAGATGTGTATGTAATTCTTAGCACAACACTCTTAGAGATTAGGATTTATTTTCACATTTATCTATTTTCTTATTGTTCCTATTAGTGGCTAATTAAATCTTCATTGAGAACCTACAAAGCTTGGGTCCTTCAATCTCAAAGCTTGTCTAATTTCTTGATGAGAATCATTCACATTGATTCCTACTATTGTGCTCCTTACATAATACATTTATAAAATGCACTTGGTAATTTAGTATGTGGTTGAAATATTAGAGTAACAACAAATGGTTCTTTTCATTTTTGGCACATGATTGGCCATTTTTACTATGTTAAATTTTTATTTTCATGGTTTTCATGTTGTCAATTTCATACATTTCTTAGTCTTTTTAGAAAAATAAATGAGGGTTCTATTAGTGTCCCCAATCTTGCTAAATATCATGTATAGAGAAAGTACAATATATAAACTACCAATTATAGAATATAACAACAAAATAAATTTAAAAACTACTACATAGAAACAAGGTTTAGAATAATTCAAAATAGAGATACCATTCTCCTACAAATACTATGTATAGAAACCCTATGTAGCCACACTTTCACCCTCAAAATAAATAGAATAAATTCTCATACATTGATTCTATAATGAATTTAGAGAATAAATTAGAAGATTTAAATTCAATAATGAATTTAGAAAATATTAAATCAATCAAAATTGTTTCTATTATCCAAAATACTATATAAGTAAATCTTAAGCCCAATCTTAAGCCTAACAATAACCCTAAGTGAACACTTATCCTAATTCAACCTTAACCCTGATTTAGCCCAAACCATAACCTTAACCCTAACCCTAATTAAACTCTAGCCCTAATTGAAATCTAACCCTAATTAAACTCTAGCCGTAATTTAACCCCAACCCTAACCCTATTTATTCCTAACCCTAGTATCTCACAAATATAGGATCAAGACCTTGCCAACTTTGGTAAACCTTATTGGATAGTGATAAAAGCTACCTTATCTTTCATTAAGGTAGAAAAATTTTGTTATACAACATGCCCCTTGAAAATTGGAGATAGGCACTACAAAAAGAAGGTAAACACTAATGAAAATGGCCAGTGGTATTCTGGAAGATGTGATAAAACTTTCCCTAATGTGATTATAAATATATACTTTAATGCAAAGTGAAAGACCATACTTCATTCACTTGGATTACAACTTTTGAAGAAGTGGCAGAAGAAATTATGGGTGTAACAACAAAAGAATTGAACATTTTGAAGCATGAAAAACAAGATGATGTTAAGTTTTCACACATTATGTAAAAGGTCCTTTTCAACAGATATATCTAAGTTAGTTAATGCCATTTTGTCATGATATACTTCTTTGATGCTGTCAATACTAAATCTAATGATTGATGAACATTTTTCTTTTAAATTTATTGTTCTTGGTTGATTGTTGTTATAGACAAGTTGGTATGATTTCAAATTTCAATGTGTACCCTTATATATGGGAATTGAGATAAACAATGACAAACAATAATGAAATCAAATTGATTGCTTTCCAAATGCATATTCATGAAAATGTAAGCATTTTTTCAAGTCAATAGGCATCTTGATAAAGATAACTCTCGGCGTGTTTTACATATATGATTAATTAATATAGGTATGCTATTTAATTAAATTATTAACTATATTTTATTTGTATTATATATTGAATTGTTAAAAGATATAAAAATATTAATACTAAATATATAGGAAAATGGTTAAAAAATTACATATTTTAAAAAAAATAAAATATGAATATATTTCTCTACTTATCTCTCTCTCTCTCCCTCTCTCTATATCTCCTTATATCTCTATCTTGCAATATATCTCTCTCTCTCTCTCTATATATATATATATATATCCCCCCTCTATCTCCCTATCTCTCCATATATTTATTTCTCCCTCTATCTCTCTCTCTATATCTCTATCTATTTTTATCCCTTTGCCTCTCTCATTGTATATTCATCTCTACCTCTATCTATAGGGAAAGATACAAAGGTGAAGCATTGGACCTTCCCAAAGATCCACCAATCTCAACACTACTCCCAACTATTTTGAGCATTTAAGTACATATTGTATGCTAGATTAGGAGGCATGTGTCAAAGCTCATATTAACCTAAGTAACACATTAAGAATTCTAAGGATTTGTGCTCAGAAAAAATGCATAACAATTTTTTTTGTTGGATGTCGTGTTGTATAGTATAGAAAATCTCAAAATATGAATAGGATTTTAAGGCCATATATTATGGTAGCTTACAATGCAAAAGAAGGAAGGAAATCTATTATCAATTTTAATCTACAATTTAATACCATATGAAAAATCACATGTAGTATTATCTAAAACTAATTATTGACATATTAATTTTATAAAATACACTTACCATACAATAAACTACTCCCAAGAAATAAACCCTAAGTGAACATTAATTGAACCCTAATTGTAGATTCATAACTCTAATCATAACCCTAATTGGACTCTAATTGTAGATTCATAACTCTAATCATAACCCTAAGGGAACACTTATTGAACAGTAGTCCTAATTGTACCATAACCCTAACTTTGAACTATAGTTGAACTCTAATCCTAAACCTAACACTAATTCTTATCCTAATTGAACCTTAACCCCAACTCTAATCTTAACCTTGAACCTATTTGAACTCTTATTGAATTCATAACCTTAATTAAACCCCAACCTCATCCTCAATCCTAACCCAAATTGAACATTAATTGAACCCTAAACCTAACCCTAAGTGAACACTCATCCTAATTGAACTCTTAACTTTTTAGTTGAAAATATTAAAGTGACTTAGATTTTCCCATTCATCATAATTTATCATTCAATTCCTAATAGAACCCCAAAGATTTATAATTTTATAATGTTTTTAATACACACCTAATATTAAGGGTTTAGAGTTTAAGGTTTAAGGGTTTAGGGTTAAGGGGAGAGAGATAGAGGGAGTGAGTGAGTGACCCATTTACATATTATTTTTTTATTCTTCGTTAGTTAAATATTTAATTACCTATTTACTGTTAGCAAAAATGACCCAAGAATTTAATAGAATAGACTACTCATATCATACCTTGCATTATGGATCTCAATTCTCTTATATATTACTACTTATCAAATCCTTTGTAAACAATTGTATACTTATGACTCCATTTAAGCATTTAATTGATTTTCTTGAATCAAAGAAAAAACATAGACACACAATTGAACAAATTCTCAAGAGAAGAATGACAACTTCATTAGCATTTCATTCAAAATTCACTCAAATCCACAGAAGGAGAGAAAATATATTATAATTATACGTTTATTCATGCTTATAAGTCATATCTACATACAATTTAAGATAATTTGCATATATTCATCCAAAACTCAAAATAGGCTATCTATTCTATTCTGTGTGCTTGGTGTTTTAACAACCAATGGCACCACAGATATCAATTCCTCATCAGAGGATGGATATCTTTCTACCCATATATTCAACTCTAAACCTAGCTAGAGCTTTCATCAGTTCTCTCCCTAGAAATGAGCCTTGAATTCCCTTTTATATGACAAGAGAGAAACAAGCTTCGGGCTCAAATGTAATTTCACCACAAATTTTCATTTGAAAAAAATCTCCATTGCATTTGAATTTCATTACAAAACTTCCCACACGTTGAATCTGCAAAACATATATAGTGCATGAACTGGGGTAGCGTAAAAGAATAGGGAACACAAATTATCATCAAAATCCCCTTGTCGCTATCCACACAAAAAAACTAGGCAACCAAATTGCCACGAAGGCACCACAACAACTTCTTATTTACTCGCCACCCTACCCTTACCAACACTTAGACCCTAGTATACACGCCCACTTCTAGTTGTTGCCCAATATGGTAGACCCTTAGCCTCCTCTTCTTTCTTGTCCTTGCCCAATACGGTTCTAGTCCGTCCACTTGGGGTTTTAACAATTGATGTGCCCATAGATATCATTTCCTCATCAGAGGGTAGACTGTGATTGAGGCAACTTAAATACCGACAATAGTACGAGTTGGTCTCGGTTACATCATCAGAAGTGTTGCTTGTAAGGTCAATGGGCGAGTGTTGGCCACATCCAGAGCACACCGACTGCTTGCCTTTGTCATCTACCAGTTGAGCAGCAATATCTTGGAATTGAAAATTTCTACTACATCCAAAGCAATAGAAGGTTGCAATTCCAGGACGTTGCTGCTCAACTAGAGCACCTTCCTAAATAGCAGGACCGAGCTTTTGTGAGCTCAAATGAACAGACCTCCTTACCGACTTACTCATTTTCTCTTCTCAGACAAGCACTCAAACTTGATTAGACTCAACCCACAAAGCTATCTAACTACTACAAGAATGACACTATTAGCAGTTAATTCCTCTTGTATTTATTGTGCAAGGTAATGGCAACCTTCATCAATGCTTAGTAAATATGCATGTACAAACATAGAAATTTGGCAGTGTATGTACTATCATCATTTAACTAGAGCTAGATGAGAATCCAAAGATCACCCTTCATGATTTCGAACAACAACATCTTCACACAGATTGAGATCGACGTGACTACACAAGCAAGGAATAATTCATTAATGCTTCACCAACCTTCATCTTCCTCCTGCGAGCTAGTAGGGAACAACAGAGATTTACATTAGCTTTTGATCTTGGTTGTCAATCTAAAACCACGGGTTATGAGCTCGATCTAATATAGGACATACATCTGCCTTTTGCTGACCTTGTGCTAAATAACAGGGCGACACCTAAGGTCTATGAGTTGGTAGGGTACGATCAACATCTTCTCCCATATCTTTGAATCTAGAAAACCTAGACATTGCATGGTTAGTATTTAATGAAAGGCTTTGGCTAATCCATCGGCGACATGACCATTGGAGTTAATGGCTTAGGCTTATGTCACCAAATTAAAATTAAAACCCAGCTTTGATTTTAATACTTTATTTACTTCGTAGGTTTTTATTTCCTAAGTCTCGGTTGGCCCCGTTAAATTCTTATCCCAACCCTAACAAAGAACAAATGATTAAGCTAAGGATTGTATTTGTTGTTATAACTTTAGATCTAGAGAATTCTTAATTACCAATTATTATTTGTGCATTTGTATATGAATCCAATTGAATGCCTTTCCATATCATTATGGAAAATTTTATTATTGTAACCCTAACTCTAACACTAATTAAACCTTGACCCTAACTTGATTGAACTCGTATTATAACCCTAACTCTAACACTAATTGAACTATAATCGTAACCCTAGGTATTGTTGAAACATAACCCTAATTGTATCAAAACCCTAGAGAACTCTAATTGAACCTTAACCCTAAAATAGACAATAACCCTTACCTTAATTGAACCCTAACCCCAATCCTAGCCCTAATTTAAGACTAACCTTAACCCTGACCTTAATTAAACCCTTATTGAATTATAACCCTAATTGATCCCTAACCCAAATTGAATACTAATTGAGCCTTAACCCTAAGTGAATAACAACCTTAATTAAACTCCAACCTTAATCCTATTTGAATTTTGACCCTAATCATAACCATAATTCAACCCTAACCCTAAACATGAGTTCAATTAAGTTCAAGGTTCAAATAAGGTTAGACTTTAATTAAAATTAGGTATAGGATTCAATTAGGATTAGGGTTGGGGATGGGGGTAAAGATTAAGGTTCTATAATAGAGCTTGGGGTTAGTGTTAGGGTTCAATTTGGGCAAGGGTTAGTATTAGGGTTAGGGTTATGGTTCAATTAGGGTTTCATTAATGTTATTTTTAGAATCATAGTTATGTTTAGCGTTGGATACAAAATTAGAGTTAGGTTTGAAGTTAATTAGTGTTAGTTTTAGGGTTGGGGTTATGGTTAGAATTATAATTAATGTTAGTATTGGGATTAGATTCTATCACTTTAATAACAAGAGTTGCAGAGCAGTGAAGTTCCTACCAGAAAGTTTTAGAATAGTTTTGTTTTATTTGTTGAGTTTACTGTGTTTTAGGAACAATTGGTCAAGATAAAGGAATTTGATCATTGATAGAGTCAACTTTGTCCTCCATTAGAAAATGACTCTTATAACAAAATAATTTTGCTCACTTAAAATTTTTCATGCTCTGGTTGTGCTTTTAGGCATGAAGAAAGCACAATTTACATGTTTCTAGCATTATGTAAATATTTATGAGTTCAAAGATTTCCTTGACCATTTAGAATGATAAAACATCCTCTTTCAAAAAGAAAAGATCTTTAGAACTTTCATTGTACGTAGAGTCATGTATAACCAACTTGCTTCAATGTTATAGTTTTTTGCACAAATGAAAATAAAAGTATATAGTTCCAAGTCCTCTTATAGGTTCCTAATGTCTCCAAAAAATACCTTACGATAGAAAATGATCTTTTTATTCCATTCAGTAATTTAGATAAATCATTTATAAACCTAATAAAACTTATAATGTGAAGTCTATTGCAAAAGGCCTGAATCAAACATAAAAATATCAATTGAACCCATATGCCCATTTTGATGATTGTAGATTAGTGGAAAAAAGCATTGCAATAGTTATTGGAACAAGACCACATGGTTGATGATTAATTGTTGAAGTTATTCCAAAAGCCTCTTCATAGGAAACATGACTGACTAATTTTGGTATTCTCTTTTAGCACTAGGATCATGCAAAAGTGGAAGCAATAGTTTTAATTTGCTATATATTAACCATCTTTTACTTACAAACTTTTTTTGAAAAAGGAAGTTAGAAGGTGCCATACCTCTACTGCATTTAAGCCAAGATCAACTAGTACTACACCAGGTTTTAGCTAATGACCACAAACCAAATTTGGCACACCTGCTGCAACAATAAGAATATCTACTTCATGAGTAAAATCTGCATAGAAAATTCTTTATGTTTTGAGTAGCTATCTAGTCTACATAATTTTTTTTGGAAACATGGTTTAAAACTTTAAATTAATACTTAAATAAAGATAGTCTACTATGTTTCAAATTTTAGAGCCATTCAATAGAATATGGCCCATATTCTAACATGTCAAAAACTTTTTTAAGAAGAGATAATGTAGTCCACCCTTAATCAATGTGTATTTATTTATAGACTAAACATCTGTACTTATAAATTTATAGATATGTATTTTTCCATATAAATTTTGTCCTTATACAAAGCAATCTAAAAATCAACTAAGCATTGTTCATTTATCAATATTTGTTGACCATTTTGAAGTTGAGATAACTTATAAGGATTTGGGTGTGTTATCCTTTTCAAACCCAAATATTCTACTGTCTCATTGGACATTATTGTAACACAATTTAACTACTTGTGAGATTTTTTTCATCCCGAGTTTTGGCAAGCAAAACTCAACAATTTTTTGATGAGCACAAATATGAATGGATTCCCTCTATCAATATTTATCACTACCTCTTTCTAATTAATGTTGATTGCTATTTTCTTTCAAGTATTAATCAAACCTCATATAATATACATGAATTACAAGCAAGAAACCACTAAAGGTTAGCATGGAAAAGCAAGGCATTCCAGCTAGTCAATGGATTGTTGTTCAAGCTGGCGCCCAACCAAGTATTAAAGTGTGTGGTGTGGTTCAAAAGGCACATGATAATCTTATTGGAGGCCATTGGAACTTCAAGTTCATGCCACAACATGCAATGTAATCTTGGAAATTCTATGGTGGCCTTGATGCGAAAGAATAGGTAATGAAATATTGAATTGGCAAACCATTAAAACAAGACTTTATACCCCTTTGGTCATCCCAACCACAAGAAATATTTGAAATATGAGGATTGAACTTCATTTTCCCATTAAATTTTAGCCAGACACATTAGTGTAAATTCATTGTCTTCGCCACTAAAGTATGTAACAAAGTGAGCTCAAGCAAGGGCCATGTAAAACAATAGAAAGGCCAAGTCGAGGCCACAAACAAAGTCTTCATTTTAGTTATAACATGTATATTCTCTTGGTTTGGTTAAAGATTCTATGATCCTTCTTGTTCTTAATTCCAACCCACTTCCCTTCCCCATTCCCCCTAGTGTCATGGATACCAAGACAAAACACTTGTCTATGAGAATACTATTACCATCACTTAGTTCAATCAAGCTTGGATAAGAGGAATTTTAATGAAAAATGGATGAATGTCAGGGATCTTATTCAAAGGAATTTAAACTAGATGTTGAGGACTTCTGTATCTTGAAAGATCACAGTACTAAATTTATGTTCAAATCTCATACTTTTTTTCTTAGGATTTCCTCTACTTCCCCCCAAATGATGGTTGTGTTATCAATATGGCCTCTTGGGGTTATAATTGTCTAAAGAAATATAAGGATGAGATTAAATAAATTGTCTATAAACAACAAAAGAAGGTTAGGGTTTTGTCTTCTAAGAATGAGTAATGAGAAAGTTTCTCTATATAATTCCTATTCTCTTGAATATTTTCCTATGTTTGATGACTTCAAACTAGATGTTGATAGTCTGCAACAATCTTATGACCTTGTGTCTATGACATATGTAACTGGGGTCATCATGCAATAGAAAGTCTGCACAACCTCAACCTACATTTGGTTAATTATCCTTTAATGTAAGATAAGGTTTGTGATGAAGGTCCATGGTTAAGGGGTGATGTTGTAGAGAAGCCTGTGATGGAACTTAGCATGCAATGCGGCATTGGATTTATTTCAACTTAAAAAATAGGCTTGGAACCTTGTTATTTTTATATCTTCTTGTAATTTGATTAATATTGTAAGGGGGTAAACCCATTATGACCAACATTTAAATATGGAATCCTTAGATAGTTTTATAGCAAGAGTTTTTTTTTTAAATAGTAGGTTTATACTGACTATTGAAGGCATCTTCAATTTTTTATATTTTGGTATACATTAATGACAGTCAATAGACAATTAGTGCCCCAAATCAAGCTATTGGGTTTGGCTGAAAAACTAGATTTATGTTCCTCCAATTTATTAGAAGGATGATAAACTAATACTCTAACCTTATATTTAACCAAAATATTAAAGAAAGTTGAAACTAAGTTTAAAGTTTCAATAAATGGCATATATTAGAGACAAATCATGCAATGAGACTATAAATTAGTTTATCTAAGGGGCAGATGGATGAGGGTAGAATCAAGCTAGCTCCATATTTTTAGACTCTCCTTATTTATTTTTCTTATATCAACAAAAACCAAACTTAAGAAAAAATTCCAAGAGGTAAAAACAAATAAAAGTAGAGATTCTCGTAATAATGACTAATGTTGTTATTTACAATATTCAATCTATTGTGTCTATAATGAACTTACAGAATATGAAGTGCAGTCAGACAACCAATTTGGATAAGGTATACAATCATTAGTTATGAGAAATAGAGAAAATGGAACATCTAAGAAAATTCTGAGGCCCAATTTCTCACGTAAAGTCGATGCAAAGGAATGAAGTTCCTACCAAAATGTGCAAGAATAGTCCTATTTTTATTTGTTATGTTTTTATATAAATCTTATATATTGGTGCAAAGTTCCTTGCCAAAATGTGCAATAATAGTCCTATTTTTATTTGTTGTGAATATTAGATATTGATGCGAAGTTCTTGCCAAATACTAGCAAGATGGTTTTTCTCTTTGATTTGTAGGAAAATTGAGATTAGCGATGGTTTGATTAGATTGGAAAAATAACAATTGATAGTTATATTCTCAAATTAGTTTTGTTTCACAATACAAATAAATAAAGGAAAGAATAGGACATAATTGATCAGAATAAATATATAGGTGAATTAAATAAGTAATTTATTATGTAAATTATTGGTGAGCATTGATAGTAACTACTATTGCTAGGACATAGTTGATGAAGATAGTTGTTTAAGTGAACTAAGTGAGAAATTTCCCATTTAAGTTATCATTGTGCATTAATAGTGACTATTATTGTATTGGTTTATATGCATTAGAATAACTTCAGTAAATTATAACCCTCACTTTTAACCCTGACCCTAGTTGTAATTGTAATCATAATCTTAATTCTAATCCTAATTATAACTTTTATTGTAACCCTATTCATAGTTCTCATTCCAATTCTAACCCTAACCCTACTTCTATTGTAAACATAATTGAAACCCTAATTCTAACCCCAACCCTTCCTAATTGTAAGCCTTAGCCTAAGTATAATCTTAACCATAATTATAACCTTAATTCTAATCCTAATTTTAATTCTAAACCAAACTCTAATTTTAATGTTAACATAAACATAAATTTTTGAAGTGTGATTAAGGGGAACATTATTTACCTTTCCATTACCCTTATTGTAACATTAATTTGAAATATAATTCTAATTCTATCTTAACCCTATTTTTAATCCTAATTCTAACAATAATCCTAACCCTAACTCTAATCATATCTATAAATCTAAGCATTAAACTAGTTAACCCTATTTTTAAACCTAATCATAATTATAATGATTTTAGAATTATAATTATTAATAATAATTAGGGATCTATAATTATAATCTAATTAATTTATAAAACTAATGTTGTAATTAATTATTTGATTATAAAAATTCTCACAACTAATTCTTTAATTAAACATTTAAAATAATTATTAAATAAGATATGGCTATAATATAATTGATTAAAACATCTATAGTTATTTTTATAATTATTTTAAATTTTAAAATAATAATTAATAAATTAGAATTATATTTTTATATTCTAATCCTAAAGTTAAATAATTATATAATTTTAATTCTAATTCTAAATTACTAAAATATTTAATTGTATTTGAGTGAACTATAACCCTAATCATAATTTAATTTAAAAAAAATATTATTGTAATTGTAAATTAATCTATATAATTATAATTATAATAAACTTAATTATAAACCTAATTTTTAATCATTAATATTTTCAAATTATATTTTTTGACTATATTTATGTAATATTAATTATAACACTCACCTTAATAAACAATTTTTTGCATTATTACTGCACACCCTTGCAATTATATGGAAACCAACTTAACTAAAATACTTAAGGTATATCATAAATTTTATCTATATGAAAATTTGCTAATACATTAAGAAAATTTATGTATTAAAGCAAATAAATATTTTAATTGGTGTATCATTTTCATTAGTTGAATGAAGTTCACCTACAAACCCTCCTTAACCCTACTTAATTGATTTTCTTCGGAATAATGACACGAGGGAAAATAGTTCAAAAATTAAATAAGTAAAAAATCAAACATTTTACTTTAAGAAAAATTAAATATAATGAAATTAACATTGTTGTGGAAAACATCTTAAAAAATTAGTGCAATCATTGATCTTTTTTATATAATATTTTCTTTCTTATAATTTTTTATAAAAGAAAGATTATATAGGTTACATATTATACAGTATATATTATTATAATGCCATGTTAAAATTAATATATTATGTAGTACCCCTCCTCTTGCTAGTTGGATTTATTACTTTGCTATGCGTTCGTTTGCTACTTGTGACGATGATGATATTGTTTGATTTGGTTAGTTAGACGTTAGATGATGCTATTGTTTCACTATGGACATGATTATTTTGTATGACAGTATGGTTGGTTATATTAGATGATTTTCAGAATTATATTATGATGCAATGATTTAATGAATTATGTCATGAGATGAAATTGTTAGTTAGAAATGTTATTTTATCAGTTAAATTATAATTGTTAGGATAGGTGTGATGAAGGACAATATAGCATCATTCGTTTGCGAGTGCCCTGCTATGTTGCGATTCCTTCTCACAATGCAGTACTTCGTTTTAATGCTTGATTTTATATATATATGTATGCACATGTACAAAACTTCGTTTGTATGCAGGATTTGCAGGTACAAGTCTTGATTCCACCTAGTTCGATAGGACAGGGCGAGCACCAAATAACCCAATGGTTAAATGTTGAAATAGAGGTGATGATGAAGTCCTCCTGTCCCATGATGTCAGATTGTCTCGTTTGATTGGTATTGTTCATTTTTGTATTTTGTCGTCATTTGTGGCTTGTGTTTTGTGTGTCGTCGTATTTTGATTAATGTGGTATTTTATAAGTTATGGTTATTTAATTGATGTTGATATTTTACAAGTTGTGAATTTGTTAATTAAAGGTGGATAATAAGTGTGTATTTTAATGTTGGTTTATTTGTATGAAAATATTTAAATGTTTTATTTGATTTTTTATAAAGTCGTGTTTCAATTAAAGGATAATTAAATATTAAATGTGTGTTATTTATTTTAATTAATTATCTGATTGAAGATAATTATTAGAATAAATTATTTAAATTAAATAGATAATGTGATGTGCAAGAAAAGTGGTAAAAATAGAAATTAAAACAATAAAACAAATAAAAGACTGAAAAGGATTGTGAGAACAAATAGGAATACAAATCTAATTAAAAAGCTTGCTTTTAAAGAATGATTTTCTTTTATTTTTGATTTGGAGAGTTTTTGAGAGGAGAGGGATATTATCTTTTATTTAATTAAGAAGTTAGGTAAGTTTTCACACACAGAGGATTTTTGTCACAGAGGTTGCACAAGATATTGACTATGTAATTTTGAATCTTAGAAAAGATTTTTCAATTTTTGTTCTATATTGTGAGAAGAGTTTTAAAAAGGGATTATCAATCTTTTGCTGGTTATTCTGGAGAGTCTTCTAAACAAAGAACCGGATTCAAGTTCAAACACGGAATTCTAGAGAGACGGATTCAAGCAGGAACTAGAAGCTCATCATAGAGGCCATCGGGATCGAACTAGCATCATCAGATTCACAGTAGCATAGGATTCCAGGTTCCAAATATTCCATCTCCTTCTTCTTTCTGTTTCAAAAGAAAATAAATAAATAAGCATCTCATCCTTAAAGTTATTCTTTTTACAAAAAAATATTTTGAATGGCAAACAAAACAAAAGATTTCTGTGGAATCCTTGTTTGAAAGTATCCAATATCTTTATTTATTTATTTATTTATTTTTATGGAAAAGATCTCTCTGCCTTTCTTATAAGTGGATTAATTGTTTGTGAATATATATTTATATATATATATTCCATAAAATTGTGCCGAAATATGTGTTCGTGCCATAATATTATGTTGATATATGTATTTACATCTATTTATATATATATGGCTGAGTTTTATAAATTTTGTTAATAATTTGTGTTTGTTTTGAGCCTAAAATCATAGTTTGTACCATACTGAGTTATTGACGAAATTTCATTGGAAATAATAAAAAAATTTGATTTTCGTGTGTATTTAGGAAAACAAATAATATGAATCAAATTTTAAAACAAATAGTAGTTTAAAAAAAAAATTATGAATCAAATTTTAAAATTTATATTTATGTTAAAAAATATATATATATATATATATATTAAATTGTTTGGGGAGGGGAAAGGGGTGTACCCTGTCCCCTGTCCCATTATTACGGCAGTAGGGACTGCCCACAGTAGTCTGTGGACTGCTGTGCGCGGCAGTCCTATGGACTGCCATGCGCATCAGTCACGAGGACTGCCGTAGGTAGTCCTCTACCCTGCGCGGTGTAAGGTTTGTACCTTACTTGTCTCCCGTGCATTTCTAATTTTTTTTTATTGTTATTTAAAATCCGTTTTTTCTAAAAATCTTAAATTTGTTTTAAATATGCATATTAAAATCTTAATTCATTTTGTATTATGTATATTTAAATTTTAATTCGTTTTAAATATGAATAGTTAAATCTAAATTCGCTTTGATTTATATATAGGTATGTATTTAAATCTAAATTCGTTTGATTTTTTTTTATATATGTCCAGTTCAGACAGAAAAGTACATTATGGGGTATCATTTTTATAATTTTATTTATATATATATTTGTAAGATTAAATATAGATGCAGTAAGTTGTGTAAATTTGGAATAAAAAAATAAAATAAAATAGAATAAATAAATATATATTTTTTATTGGAATGTGTAATGAAGTATGGAAGCAAAATAAATTTTGGAAATTAAGTTTGGGGAAAAATGTTTTATATTGTGATGATTAAATGATTATATTAGATAAGGGAGTTTTGTATGTTTATATAGATACAGATAGTTGTATGTTACTATTTCAATATTCAAAGGTTAAAGTCAGTCTATAATTGTAATTAAATATTCAAAAAGATTTTTTTAAATTAAGCAAATTAGTAAATGGAAAAGTTAGTTAGATGACTTAGTAACTTTTGAAATGTGGAAGGAATGTATTTATATTTTATATTGTTAGGTTGAGTAAGGTAACTAAATTTTTGGAAGTTGGGGGAAATTGTTGATTGTCTCCTTGATGGTGTTTGTGTGTGATCATGATAGCTAGGCATTGATTTTATTCTTTTGATTGTAGCAGTGGGTTTTCTAAATTGTGTGGAATGACTAAATGTTTGCATTGATTCCTCGGGTTGATTTTGATGGTTTTGTTTCTTTTATTCAATAAGTCTTTCTCTTGGATTGTTTTGTTTAATGGAGATCTTATTAATTGAATTGGTGGAAAATGTTGGATTTTAGTACAATTCTTGGTTGAAATATGGTTAGGATTCTTTATTGAAATGATCGTTCCACCTTGAATTTATACTCCTTTGATGATCCTTGATACTATATCTTGTGGGGACCCTCAGTGTTATGTTGTCCTCCTTTAGGAGTTGGAGGTTATTTGGTTATTAGGCTTCCAGAGGCACGAATAAACTTGTTTCCCTTATACTCTTTTTACCAGTGATTCGTAAGTCCTTTGTATAGATAGGTACTTAGAACTCTTGTGAGTACAAATGAATTGATGGTTCGAGTGGTTTGGTTTTCGAATTGTGAATGTGGGTTGTTAATGGCTACATATTGTCATGTCTTCTGAAATTGCTGAAGGTATCTTGTTGTGCCAACTATAAGGGTATCTCGAGAGGAGAAAATTGAGGTCTCCCTTAGATGCCCAGATGGTTGTTTCTAGATTTGGATTTTTTTTGGAACTTAATTTGATCTTGATTAACTGTGGTTGATTTGATGTTTTCTTGTGTTGTTTGTTTGGGTTGATTTTAAGTTGAGTGAGAATCGATTGACTACTTTTGTTGCTTCATCTTTTCCCTTGTTTGTGGATTGTCATTCCTTTGGTTTCCAGAGGCTAGAGATTATTGTCAGTTGATGTTCTCTCTTTATGTACCCTTGATGTGGCAAGTGTTTTGATATCATGATTTTAAAATCTTGAGAGTATTGGTTTTATCTATTATGGTACAACCCTTGCCTAGTTTGGTTTATGTTAAGGGTCTTAGGGAGAGTGGCTCTTCGTGGGCGCCAGCACCTCAGGATGAGGAAGGGCTCGGGATAACCCACGAAAGAGTAGTTAAACAAGTGATAACCTAAATAATCAAATTTAGGGGGTTGGGTAGTTTAAAAACACAAGACAATAAAACACTGGATTCCTCGTCTATGCATTAGGGCTACCATAGACTAGTGATAGACTAAGAAGGTCGTGGTTGGCAAAGTCATAGTCTCATCTTCATGAGAGATTATTGGCTCCGCATTAGCTACCCTATGGTGTCGACGCCTCAGTTAGGAGGAAGGGACAGGAGATCCATAGATGGGTGTCGTCGCCTCAATTGGAGGAAGGGCCAGGAGAATCCCATGGGAGCTATGCGATGACACTCTCCACTAGACACCCTTATTCTTATTTATTGTGTTATGTTTTGTAGTTGCCTCTGGATATTATATCTTATGTTGTTTTCGAGGGCTAGGGAATCCATAGATGGGTGCCGGTGCCTCAGTTGGAGGAAGTGCCAGGAGATCCCATGAGAGTTATGCGATGACCCTCTCCACTTGACACCCTTGTGCTTGGTTTGTAGTTTCTTCTGGATATTGTGATCTTTATTAAGTTCTGATTCTTATGAATTTGGTATATGGTTACTATTTAGTCACTTGTACATTTGGTGATACTTTGTTTAATTGTGATGAGTTTCATAGTGTTATCTTGTTATGTGATTTGTGAACGTTGATGGTTGTTCATCATATGCTTCGAGTTGTACTTGTTTTGTATCATGTTGTTATTGAGTCAGGCTGACATTCATGGTCGGGTTCACTTCACTGTCACCTCTGAGCACGGGGGGTGAGTTACTTGTAATTCACATGGTTGGGTGGAACGTGCTCCACACCCGTTGGGTTCCCCATCAGCGTCTTGTCTTCTCAGCATTCCGCAATGGAGTTGTACCAGTATACACTTGTATTTCATACTTCATTATTCTTGTATCAATCCCCATGTTGGGAAATTCAATGTAATTCATTTATCAGAAGATTGTAGTGTAATATCAAAACAATGATGTAATAGTTAGGATCATTTGTAACTCTATTAAGAGGTTTATCATGGATGCAATTATGCGATGTTTATTATGCTCGCATCATGGTTATGGGATGTATCTTTGTTTATGGTTATTGTAAAAGTATATGGTTATGTTGTAATCTTTATTTTTATGTCCTGGTTAGTTGTTGCGATGTAACCTCGCATGCCCCAGAGAACTAGTGTGCTAATGTTATATAATATGTTAAGTGGTTATGGTTTAATGTTATTACATGTTTACTTTTAATTATTAAAAAAAAAAAATTGTTAGCTTTGTGTGTGTTCTCTGGGGTTTGCACGATGGGCGTTACATATTACATATGAATTTAATAAATTAATATAATATATAATCAAATATAATAGATTTAAAATTAGCTATATTATATTTATAAACCATATTATTATCTTATATCGTTATTAATAATAATTTATTTAATGACAAACAAAAAATTTACAACAAATCTCCCATGACTCACCAATTCTCTTCAAACTATAAAATTTATAATTTCAGAGTAACTTCTAGCTTCCACATTTTATGTTGGCACAACAGAATGATGGAATGTTTTGCAAACACAAAACACATGCTCGAACTATATGCTCCTCCATCAATTTATTATTATTATTAATTATTTTAAGAAATTAAATTTTATGCTATTTTATTATTATATACTATAGTTATATATATTATATTGATATAATTTACTTTAATTTATATTATATTTATTTTATTCACAAATAATTAAAATTATTGTTATACTTGTTAATTTTTTTTGTTGTGTTGTAAAATTTGGGTGCTGACAATAGTAGATTTTGTTATTTTACCCATAAAGAATCGTACACTACATATTTGATTTGAATTGATTGTTTTATCTACAACTTATTTTGTTTAGGACAATAAGAATATCTTTCAAACAGACTTGGATTTCATAATAAATAATGAGAAGATCTTTCAATTATTGGCATGGAGAATACATTTAATCTATTTAACAAAGTGCCTCAAAGAATATGAAGAATTTTATTGTAAATGTATGCTATTCACTAATAAAAATATTAAGTATGCTTCATTCTTTTAAATGTTATTGTTGATATTCATTTGAATTCACTATTTAAAAAGATTATTGATAAGATACAAACAAAAATTAAACAAATTTTGCATCCAAGACAGAAGAGAACTTGACAATACTTTTAAAATATGTAAAATTACATTGCACACATAGTATCCTTGCTCTACAATTTTGACTATTATTCAAAATGGAACAATACACTAAGACACTTCAAAAGCACTAAAGGGGAAAAAATAGCATATTACCAATACAAATATTTAGAATGGTAATAAATTTTCAAAATGTACTCATGGAAAATGTAGACTACATCCAAAGCAAGGGCACTCTATTAATTCAGATAAAATACAATATCAACAGCTCAACGCACTAATATCCTTTTTACATTTCAACTATCCAACTCCAAAGAGAGCACCTTGAAGTTTGTTAAAATCAAGAATATGAGAAAACAAAAGAAAGAAATGAAACATCAAAGAATAAAACAGTTAGACAGATGAATCAATTGGGCTTCAGAATTCCAACATCTTTTACCCATAAAACATAAATATGAATGTGTAATTGAATCACTTGAAAATTGTAGAGGAAGAAGCATTCACAATGAACATAAATTATTTAGTATTAGCAAAAAATATACAGTTTAATTTTTAAAATAATCAAATTATTTTAAAAGTAATTATATTAAAACTATCTAGAAAATTATTTTTGTTCAATTTATCAAATTTCAAAAGAAATTAGTATTAATTGATTTTATATTACAAAAATAGATTTCAAGAAATATATTTTAATTTATCAAAGGAAAATGAAAATTAATATTACCAAAAATTAATCTTAAAATATAGTTTGAATGTATAGATACATTTATTTAAAAAATAATTATCTTCAAAAAATTTATCATAGTTGAATTTATCAATATCGAGTACTAGCAAGGTTTGTATTGCAAAAATAATTTAAGAAATTACTATAGGGGAATTTATTAGCATTTAGAGTTGGTTAAATTTAGATTGCAAACGTAAATAGGATACTTAAGTTAAAACTAAAACTATAGGGGAATTTATTAGCATTTAGAGTTAGTTAAATTTAGATTGCAAATGCAAATAGAATAGTTAAGTTAAAAGTAATTGTCATTTTCTCTTGCCCTTTCCTTCTCCCACGGTCTCTTTCCATCTCCCACTATAATCACAACTCTGATAATGGAGCCAAGAAAATCGCCCTTATCGCTCAAAAGTTTTGAGCCAATAAAATTGAAGAAAAATAATTTTTCATAATTTGAAAAGTTAAAAATTGTGCATTTAACTTTAAAAAAAATAAAATATAAGGTATTAAAATTAAATTTTAATGTATAGAAAAGAAATTAATAGAATTTGAAAATAAAATATAATGTATTAAAATTAAATTATAATGTATAGAAAAGAAATTAATAGAATTTGATATAGTACCCCTCCATTTATGCTTATGTTTTCTGCTATTATGTTTTTATACTGTTGACTATGGTACTTTGTTTGGATATTTTGATCGCTGATTTTGAGTGACACTGGATTTACTTTGTGATATGATGATACATTATATTACGATATTTGATTTCTGATATGCTTTGATATAGTGTAGATGTTTACTTTCAAATGATTATTGCTATGTATAAGTTTATGATGGACTAACTGATATTTAATTCGTCAGTTTGATGTGACGTGTATTGGTGTGGAGAACGGAATTGCATTACTCGCTTGCGAGTGCCCTATGATGTCTGAGATTTTCTCCACATGGTGTGCCTACTCAATGGTTTTTATTTATATATGCATGTTATTGATTGGATGCAGGATTGCAGGTACATGACACCAACTCCACCTGTTTACTCAGGTCTGAGCGTGTCAAGACTCAACGGAAATGTTGATTGGGAGGTAGTAGTTTGGTTCATCCTAGCCTAGTCTATAACCCGGTCATAGTACATTGTCTATTTTAGTTCAGAGTCATAGGTTGTCTTGTATTTTTCTGTTTGGTTTAATTGCTTGAAAGGAAAAAATGTCAATTTTAATAATGGTTTATTATGTTTTAATTTACTGTTATTTAAATTAATTTTAAAATGTTGAAGAAATTAGTTTTGCATGTTATTTAATTAATTAATTTGTTTGTTTGGTTAAATGGTTTGATCTTAAAGGATTAAATTTATTTAATTAAATAAATTAATTAATTAAATTAAACTATTTTGATTTGTGTGTATAGATTTATTGAAATTTAAATACTATTTGGAAATGGCATATTTTATTATTAAATATATTTGCAATTTAAAATTATTAATTTTAAATAAATTAATTAATTCATGCAAATCTTGAAAGGCAAGATTGCCAAGAAGTTGTTGAGAAGATATTTTGTACTTCTCAACAAGTGTGCTAGTGCATTTATGATTTTTGGTTGAGAAATTTTTTCATGGAGGTTATTTTGGATCTAGAAAAAAACACAAAGGATTATTCTTGCTTCACGAGAAAATATCAGGGCTCTGCTAAAATTTTTGGTTAATTTGGTTTGTGTTATTTTGGTTCTATTAAATACTTGTGGAAGTTCTTTAGTTGAATTCTGGTTTGGGATTTGGTGTACAGAAAAGCTTTGGAGGCTACAGGCAAGCAGTTCTTCACCAGAAAGAATATTTGAAGCTTCAGGGAAATAGGTATTTCCCTTGTGTTTTAAATTGTTTGTTTTTTTTCTTTTTTGAATAGAATGTCTGAGAAAAGAAAGTTTTATTTATATTAAAATTTTTGTATTTCTCAAAAAAAAATATTACTGTATATTTTCTGAAAGGATTTGAAGATTTCTTAAAAACTTCTAAAAATTTCTTCTCTGTAAAAAAAATTGTATTATATTAGTGAAGGGAAATCTTTGTTTTCTTTAAAAAAAATTGAAACCTTGGGTAAATAAGTATTGATTGAGATTATTTGTGCGTGTTTCCAATAAAAATCCTATAGAAATTTTAAAAATTTCCCCTTAGAAACCCTAGAGAATTTTCTTATTTCTCCAATGAAAAACTCTGTGAAAACTTGAATATAAAAATATATATATATTTATGCACATAATATTTTATATATAAATCGGACTGTGGAAAAATGGTGTACAGTAAATTGCATTTGAAATTTTATTTGAAAAAAAAAATGAATTTGTAAATCGCCGTACGAGCGAAACTTTGTAGAAAAATCATTTAAAAAAAAAAATTAAAAAAAAAATATTTGATTTGGGGAGGGCCAAAACCCTCCCCTCATTCTGTTGTGGTGGGTGCAGCCACCATGGCTATGCACAATAGCCAATGGCTACTAGGCGCAGCCCTGGTAAGGCTGCATCCTCCCACAGGGAGGCTCGCGGGAGCCTTACCATGAATTATATGTAATTTAAAAAAAAAAGTTTAAAATGCGAATTTTTATATATTATTGATTAAATTTGATTTTTATATAATGCAAATTTGGAAATTAATATATATTTAATATATTATATTTATGTATATGTATATGTATATATATATACATATATATATATATTAAATTAAAATATATTTAATATTTTTTTAAAAAAGAAATATTATTATGTTTAAATACAGAATTATTAAAGATATTTGAAAATAAAATTAAAAAAATCAATTAGTTTTAAACAATAATTGATAAAAAAAATTATTTAGTTTTCGTTTCTATGTGAAATTGAGGAAGTTAAGGTTATAATTTATTTTAAGCAATTTCTTTAATTGTTTGAGAAAAGAATTACAATTTAATTGCTATAATTTTTATGTTAATTCTTTTGAATGACTAGATTTAGTAAATCCAAATAATAGACGTTTATTTTCTTGATTTGCTTTAGTCGTGTTTTTAATTGGGCAAATTGGGGAAAGTCTTAGATGTATAAGTCTTCCAGAGTGATTTGTATAGAAAGGGTGAAGCTATTGTTTAAATGCATTTTTTGGGTTGACTAGGGTTGTGCATGTGTTAGAATATGGTGTATTGTTACTTGGTTTATGAATAAAGGATTTAATGACCGTTGTGTGTCATTTGTTATTATGTGATTGAAATTTGTGCACCTTGTCAACCCTAGTCAAGAAAACTTAGAATTCCTATGTTATGTTTAGGGGAGTGGCTTTGTGTAAGGGCTGACACACAAAGTGGTGTCAGGGTAACTTGCAAAGAGTTAGTAAGTTAGTGATAACTAAAGAACACAGTAGTTAGAATTAAAATATTTAACAAGATGTTATGCCTCACTTATAGACTTAAGAGCTAGTTCAGTCTTGAGTATAAGATGAGAAGGCCTGGAATGGCAAATCAATGTCTTATTTCTTCAAAAGATATTTGATTCCACAATGATTTGCAATGGGACCGGGTTTCGTAAGAGGTTACCAGGGTAACCCATGTAGGGGGTCGGAACCTAGGAAGAAACACCAGGGTAACCTTTGTAATATTGTGGTGACACTCCACCTAAAATAACAGTTAACCTTGTGTATGTAGTACATTCAATTGTCTTAAATCTGGAAGCAATGTAACCATCAGTTAGTCATGTACTTGTGTCTAGGGTTAGTAGATTATGTTTAGGTAACCATATTACTATCTCCTAGCATGGGGGGTGGACCTACGGGTACAACATGGTTGGGTGGAATGTGCACCTTACTCCGTTGGGTCCCCAATTTTGATCATGGCATCGAGAGCTTCATGGATGCAGAGCTCGCACTTGGATATAGTTGTATAATCTTTATTGCATTATTTGAAAACTTGTATTGTAAAACATCCCTCAATTGTTATGAGGTGAACATTGTAAAATGTAAATATTATTGAACTACCTCATCAGATGGATGAGTATTGTATTATTTTATCAAATGCAATGTAAGGAAACGTATTTGTACTTTATGTCATCTTGAATGGAGTTTCAAATGATATGCAATGTTTATCTTTATGTTAATGTTAATTAATATGTGCAATGATAAATTATAAAGTTGTCTATGGAAACTCAAGTAGTGTAATGTCGTGTAACTTAATGAATGTATGCAATTAATTAACTTAATATTATTACATTTAAAAAAAATTATTTCACCTTTACACACTATTGCAACATTCCTTAGGTTATTATGATGGGGCATTACATTTGATTAGCTACAAGAAAAACAATTAATCACTAGTTAAGTTCAAGGGGTCGCCTATAGTTCCATGGTAGGAACTAAAAATAATCTTCTATATATTCATTCAATTTTTTTTTTAAATTATATAATTTAAAATATTTTCAAATTTACCTATGTTGATATATTAGAGATATAGCAATTCTAAACTCTATACAATTTATAGTTAACTTGACATTGTGTATAAAAAGGTTTCAGTTATGAATGTTATAATATAAAAAATAAATTTGTTTTCAATGTTTATTTGTCAATTTAAAAGATGTGCCAATAATGTTGCAATCACTAATGATTAATTTTTTCCTGATGGTTAAAATAGATTGGTAAGTAAATTTATCTATAATAAGTAAATTTATCATTAATTTTTTCTTGATAAGTAAATCAATATTTCATAAATTTATCTATAATTATTATTTAATTTTTCTTAATTATATTAAATTATATTTTATTAAATTGTTAAAAAATTTAAGTTGCTTATAAATAATTTTATGTCTTTTTTATAATTAATTTGATATTGTGTATAAAAGGTTTAAGTTATGAATGCTATAATATAAAAAGATAAATTTGTTGTGAATGTTTATTTGTTAGTTTGATGTGAGAATAATGTTGCATAGTAACGATTAAATTTTTCTTGATTGGTTAAGTTATATTGTGAAATTATTCTATGTTAATTTAATGCTATGAATGCTATATAATATAAAGAAAATTATTTCTAATATATTTTTAATGCATCTTTATATTTTATAAACAAACATCTAAAATAACAAGAGCTGCAGAGCAGTGAAGTTCCTGCCATAAAGTTTTAGAGTAGTTTTGTTTGTATTTGTTGTGTTTGTTGTGTATTGCAAAAGGCTTGGATCAAACATCAAAAATCTCAATTGAACCCATATGCTCATTTTGTTGATTGTAGAGTAGTGGACAAAATCATTGCAATATTCATTGGACGAAGACCACAAGGTAGAGGATTAATTGATGAAGTTATTCTTGAATCCTCTTCATAGGAAAAATAACTGACTAATTGCTATTCTCTTTTAGCACTAGGATCCTACAAAAGTGGAAGCAATATTTTTAATTTGCTATATATTAACCATATTTTACTTTCTTTTTTTTTTTGAAAAAGGAAGTTAGAAGGTGTCATACCTCTACTACATTCAAGCCAAGATCAATTAGTACTGCACCAAGTTTCAACCAATCACCATGAACCGAATTTGGCTCGCCTACTATCTAGAATCACAACTACATACTATAGACTCATCACTGTGTGCACTAATGTTCTAGGGTATTAATTGTTTAACTTAGACATTGATGTGTATACCCTTAGCTTCTAGATCTTCTTGTCTCATTTAATTTTTTTGTCGACATCCCTATCTCTAGATAAGTCATAACCAAATTCTAAGGTCATCTCTAGATGGGCATGCTCTTTGCCAAATATGATGAACTAGGGCATGAGTGAAATAAATGTCTAACATATCCATCAACGTTAAATTATTTGGATGATTAGAAAAACTCCAAAAAATTGTAGACATAAAGAGAAAGATTAAATAAAAACTAAATGAGATACACTCTTGACAATCGTTGTTTGGGATTTTCATTGCTATTTGGTTCTATGTTATATTCTTTTCAAAATTAGAATTTTCTTTATTATGATCAATTAGAATAGACTCTATAAGAAATGCATAAATATATTGTCTTGTGTAAGAAGCCCACAAATAGAAATAATAATTTGTTGATAAATCACAAGAGATAACTCTTTGTAGTCAAACACAAATCTCTAGATTTTTCACACTAATCCAATAATTATCGCTAATGAATCAGAACAGTAGTATCAATCTTAGTTCAATGATATAGGTCAATATCAAATTCATAATTAACAATAAATTTTAGATACTCCACACTAGACACTGAAACAAATTGAAAAGTTGTCTTTATTTGCATCTCCTCTAGAAACTCATCTATCATGTAAGTCAGGTAACATGTGCAAACACTATGTATTGGCTTGTGTTGCTAGAATTTGCAGTCATGTAAATTTTTGTAACATATTGGCTAGTATAAGTTCTAGACTAAGGGCCTCTACCATTTTGATGGAAAAATACATGATAATGGGTCTCTTTAACTTAATCCCCTAATTTATGAAGAAGACCCTATGGGGGATGATTAATCAAATTGAAAAAGAAGACAATTCATTATGCAATTAGTACTCCCCTGGTTGAAGTTGACAAGAGGTATATGCAATATAGAAGTTTCCAAGTCAACTTATTAAAGGTTTTGGACATATCCAATTTGATAATCATTCCAGAATAACAGTAAAATCTTGTGAGATTGAATGGTTCTCCAGGTGTAGGTGGATTTTCAAGGTGTAATGGCATAAACATTAAAAACATCATAACCCTAATTAAATCCTAATTGAACCCTACTTGAACCTTAATCTAAATGAACCCTAAACTTAACCCTAATTGAACCATAAACCTAACTCTAATTAAACCTTAATTGTAGACTGAACTAAAATAAGCCTAATTGAACCCTAATTGTAAATTGAACTTGATTCTAATCATAACACTAATTGAATGCCAACCCTAACCCTAATTGAACCCAAACCCTAACTCTAATTGAACCTTGTTGTTGGGGTTAAATTAGGGTTCAATTAGCATTCTATTTAATTAGCATTCTAGTTAAACCCTGATTGTAAGATTAACCAAAATAAGCCTAAATAAACCCTAACTATAACTTGAACTTGACCCTAATCATAACACTAATTAGATTCTATCCCTAACCAGACTAATTGAACCCTATTTCCAACCATAAACCTAATTGTTAAACCCTAACCCTAAATCTTATTGAACCTTAATTTTAGGGTTCAATTAGGGTTTAATTAGCATTCTAGGATGGAGATTAAGGTTAGGTTAGAGTTAGAGTTGTGAATATCTTAATATTAGCTTATAGATTTGAACCCAAATATAATCATAATTGAATCCTAACCCTAACCATAATTAAACTCTAATTCTAACCCTAACACTAACCATAACTAAATTCTCACTCTAACCCTAATCATAATTAAATTCTATTGTTAGGGTTGAATTAGGGTTATGTTTAGGGTTCAATTAGAGTTCTCGTATAAATCTTGGGGTTAAGGTTATTTATTTCTTGATATTAGTTTATAAATTTGACATTAATGATAACTATATTAAATAAAGAAAAGATAGTATATATTTTTATTGGTATGTGAAATTAAGTACTAATAGGGTTATAATTATTAATGTCTTAATATGTTAGTTTATAAATTTGACATTAATGAAAAATATTACAAAAAAAAGTAAGTATTTTAATCTAGAATTTTATTTGTATGTGAAATGAAGTATTATTAGAATTAGAATTATTAATCATAAAAAATAATTAATCAAATCACAACAATATTTGTAAAGCTTAGAATTAATTATAAAATTAAACTAAATTTTAATTTCTAAAATTTATATAGTATTTATTATCTAGTTTTGAAAATAATCATTTAAATTATAGTAATTATCTACTACAAATAAATTAAATTAAAAATAAATTTTATTTTAAAAATAATTCAACAATTATTAATTATAATTTTAGAATAAATTAAGATATATATATATATATGACTAAATTTTCTATTATTTTTTTCTTTGCAACCAAATTATTTTATTTTCCTAAAATTACATTAAATTCTAACATCAAAAAAATTAAAAACTACTATGCAAATGCTTTTGACTGGATATAACCATTCAACAATACCACCCCAACGAGGTTTGAACCTTGGTGGCAAGAACAACAATGCCACCTATAAACCATCACACCATGCCAATACTGACATATTGTTCTTTAAATTTGAATAACCAATCATTTTGTAAATTAATAATCAAATCACCAAAATGTGTGTCTATATATATATATATTATATATATTACAAGAATAAGTATTTAAATGTAGAATTCTATTTCTATGTGAAATGAAGTATTATTAGGGTAAGAGTTGTTAATCATATAAAAAAAAAAATCAACAAAATATTTTTAAAGCTTACAATTAATTTTAAAATTAAACTAAATTTTTATTTCAAAAATTTGTAAAGTATTTATTATCTATTTTTAAAAATAATTAGTTAAAATATATTAATTATTCAATACAAATAAATTAAATAAAACTACTTCCTATCTAATGTATACATCTATAAAGGTCTGATTTGGTGTATGCAGGGATTATTTGCAATGCATTGGTATACTAGTTGATCATTCTACTATATTTAATATAATTAAATAAAATAAATATTATTTTCAAAATAATTCACCAATAAATAATTATAATTTGAGAATAAATTAAGAAATGGAAAAATATATAAAAGAACCTTTTTTTATTTCTTTGCATCCAAATGATTTCATTTTGTAAAATCATATTAAATTCTAACTTCAAAAAATCATAAAATATTTTACATGCTTATTTTTATATTTTTGAGTTGAATTGTGTTGTTCTTTAAATTTGAATAACCAATCATAAAGAAAATAAATAATCAAATCAACACAATATTTAAAAACTTAAATTTCATTTTAAAATTAAACTAAATTCTATTTTCTAAAATTCATATAATATTTATTACTTAATTATTAAATTCATAATTAATTAAATTATAATGATTATGTGATATAAATGAATTAAATTTAAATAGAAGTACATGATCCTTTTAAAATAATTCAACAATCAAAGACTAAAATTTAAATTTAAAAGTATTCTTTATATTGTATTTTTTTCATTTTTACATACAAAATATAAAATATTTGAAGTTGATAAGTTTTAAATTTATTAATTATGATGATATCCAAAAACTAAAAAGATTCAAAATAATGAAATAGATTAATTACAAGTGACAACAAAAAAATTCTACACTTGTCAATACTAACCATGAAAGTTGTATGGAATTTAATTTGAACATCTATGAATCTTTCGTCTTATATCTAATTATTTTTTAAAATGTTTAAGTTGTATACTTGATACGTAATTGAAAAATAATAGTTTAGATTGTATATTTTGTTAATAATTTAATGATATTTGTATTGTGAAATTAAAATAATAATTTAAGAGTAAATGTTCAAAACGATCATTTATTCAATATATATATATATATATATGTAAAAATTTTAATAACAATGAAAAGAAAATGTTAAAAGATTGTATATTTTATGAATATTTTAATAATTATTATCTTGAAAATTTTAAAATTAATTTCAAAAAAATCTTCATTAAAAATATTATACTTTATTGAATGGTGGTCATATAAACAAGTAAATAAATGAATAGAATGGAAAACATAACAAGTATACAATTTTGAAGAGTTCAAAAAAAACCTTGAAAAGCTGGGATAATAAGTTTATGCTTCTTGAAAATCCGCCCTTAGCTCAAAGTTTATTAGCCAATAAAATTGAGGAAAATTATTTTTTGAAATTTGAAAAGTTAAAAATCGTGCATGTTTACTTTAACTATATACAAATATTTGTCAAATAGAAAAAAAAAGTTGAGTTCTCATTTGTTAAAATCAAACTTATTAATAACTTGTTAAGGAAAAGGGGTCGCCTATAATTCCTTATTCCTTGGCAAGAACTAAAAATGTGATTGTAAAAAAAATAAAACTTAATGAGTGAACATACATTTAAAGTTAAAAGTGAAATTGTAAAACAAATTGTAAATTTATTTTATTTTTCTTCTATAAATATATATTTTTTATTTGTTGTCCTATTAGTAATGCCCACTTCTCCTTTTAATGAATGTTTTATTTTGCAAGGGTTGATTTAGTGTTGCCATTGATCTATTTCCTGGAGATATCAATGGTGCCCGCCATCCTATGATTGGGAAATGAAGGATCGTGAAATCATGGGCGGGCACCACGTGTCTCATCGGATGAAGCCTAAAGAGTAAAGGGAACACTAGCCAGCTTTAAATGTATTAAGGGGTGGATTACTAAAGTGTTCTCTAGACGCATATGTTCTAAATCGATGGATATGTTATAATCTTGCTGGAAAAGTTGCTCAAAGGTTAACGACATGGCTAGCGACTATGTTAAAGGAATGCAATCAACAACACCCGCTATCCCGCGATCAGGGATTACACGGATCGTGATATCACGGGCGGGTGCCACGTGCCCTTCCTAAAGGATGAAATTTGCGTGACCATTGATGAGCTATCTCTTCAAGATTGACGGTGCCCGCCATCCCATGATTAGGAATTTTAGGATCATAATGTTGCAGGTTCCTACCACGTGTCTCATTCAATGAAGCCTAAGGAGTGAAGAAAGCGTTCACCGGTTTTAAATGTATTACGGGGAAAATTACTAATGCGCTTGTAAGATGCACGTGTTTTATTCAATGTAGATGTTATGATTTTAAGGGAAAAGCTGCTCGACAGTTAAAGGAAATGACGACAACCATTTTTGAAGGAGCGGGATTTATGGTAAAAACATCGACGGTGCCCGCCATCCTGCGATGGTAAATCAAAGGATTGTCATATCACGGGCAACTGCCACGTGGCATTCCTTCACAGCGTATGACATAGTGGGCCCCTTTATTGCCATGTTGGTGATTATGTTAGCTTGTTTTGAAGATGGTCGTCGATGATTTGATCAAACTTAAGGATCAACGGCTCAAATTTAAATATGTATCAAATTATGGTTGGAGCCCTTCATGCAGCCCGCAAGTGGGCTCTAATGGCAGATCAAACATCTACTGGCAGGATTTGATCGACATAAAATAAATTTACTCATCTCATTTGTATCACAAAGCATCCAAGTATTTCGTGAAAATAGTTTCAGAGCCAAAGGTGCAATTGCGAGCAGCTGCAGCCAGAAATTGGAGTTTGTGTGAAAAAAGTTGTGAGTTAATTTTCTCTATTTCCTAGTCATTCTGCACCTAAATTTGGGAAAGGGGGGGTCTGCTATGCTTGTCACTGAGTTCATTAAAATAATTTGTTAGGGCTATTGTTGAATCATAAATTTTAAGGAATTGTAGTATTTTTACTCTATAATTTCCTATCTCTGCTTGGTCATAGCCACTTGAAGTGTAACATTGTAGTGAGGCCCTAGTTTGTCTAAAATGGTGCCAACCAAGCAGCACTCTGGCCATATTAAGTATTTGAAAAGAAACTTGTACAATGATTTCCTAGATCAATTTCCACTATCAACAAATGAGAGAAGGAAAGGTTTGGTGTTGATGCGAGGGAAAATCCTAGGGGAGCGGTTGGTGTGTAAGAATTCCAACATTGTTGATGCTAGGGTTCCACTCACAGGCTTAGAAATGTTCAGATTATGGTATGGATAGAGGAATTTGCTTCATCCTTTTTCAAATGGATGGATGTACAACATGGGAAAGCTGGCTGTTCCAAATGTGTTCCCTGATGTGGACTTACTTAGAGCAGTGGCCAAAAGATATGACTCTATCACATGGGTAATCAGAGATAATGATGGAGGGGTTCTATTAGAAATTAACAGAGATGTTATCCAATAGACTTTTGATTTGATTGAGCCAAGTGATGACTTGGTTCCTATTAATCTTGAAGAAATGAAGTAGAATTATACAAAATTACAATCTCTTTTTAGGGTTAAGCTGCTTCCACCTCATCTGGTTAAGGCAGGGGGTTCACAATTTCACATCAGCCCTAGTGACTAGGAACCCTTTAGATTGAATTGTTTTGGAAAGCCTTTCCTAGCTACTTTCTATTCACTATGTCATATTTTGAGTTTCAGCCTTGGTGCAGTAATGTCGATTGCATACATGTTCATGGGCATGCAAATACAACACCCTAACTTCTTTGTAACATATGACTTTTCTTTTTTTTTTGTGGAGAGGATAGATGAAGGACTGTCGAAGCTGTAGAATGGTGATACTGGTACTCAATTATTTTGGTATTCCATGTTGATGCATATGTTCTTGTTTAGGAATATTGATTTCTTTGCTAAGAAGATGAACTTAAGACAATCAGTTAATGGAGAAAGATTGTCAGTACAGATATGGGCTGCAGATTTGTTCTGTAATAAGGAAAGCACCAATTATGTGTAATTTGATAATTATTTTGCTGCAAGATTGAGGGCTAAATTGATGGTAAATGTACCTAGGATCCCTCAAAAAGTGCATGGTTTCCTTAGGCTAAAGGAGAGGAAACCAAAATTGAGGGTTTTACATAACTGGGGTGACATTATCCCATATCCAGTCAGCACTATCCTGAGAATATATGGATTTCAAGGAACCCCTCACATACTGCCATACAATGTGCCACCAAGACTAGGGTTTGTAGAAGTTATGTGGCAGATGGGGTGTATTCATGAAGATAACCTAACTAGAAAGGGGAAGGGAACATTATTCCCTGATTATACAATAGTGTCTAACTTTATATTTTCAAAGGGAGGTTGGGACACATTTTGACAAATTCTTTGTTGATTACTGTTTGAGATTTGGTCTAAGGCGACAACATGATCTAGAAGGTTTCTTTTCTCTTTTCAGACAAAGAATAAAAGGTAGAAAATTTGCACATGAGTTCAATTTCCCTGAGGACCTGATCAGGAATGAATTTTATTTAAATAGACAGGAATTGAACAAGGAAAAGTGGATAGCTTTTAGTAAGCTACTAGATATTGTGCATGAAATGGATCCGATGTATGATCCATTGATGAAATTCACTCCATACCATAAGAGAATTGATTTTTTAATGAAGAATTTCAAGGAGATAATGGACACCTTGACAACCAAAAAGATGAATTTAAGGCTAAGTCTGGATATGCAAGGACCAAGTGATATGCCAATTGAAACAAGGTCAGTATGTCAACCTACAGAAAGACAGCCCATCTATAGGAGGAAAAGGGATATTGGCAGTGATGAGGAACAAGTAGACAGAAAAGGGAAGAAAATAATGAAGGCACCTTCACGACTAGGCCCAAAATTCAAAGTACCTGGGGATGTCAAAATCATTGAATTAAAATCTTCACCAAAGTGCAGTCCCCCATCACCACCACCTAAGCCAAGCCCTAAGAGGCAAAGAACTGATCACTTACCTGAGGATCTCACAGATGAAATATTGTTACTGATCAAGACATGTAGGTTGGTACACCATCCCCTCCTAGGTCAGCTGAATTGGTTCTATCCAATTTGGATATGAAGGGTAAGAGTGTGAAGGATGGAAGAATGGAGGCTTGCAAGGAGTTCTTAGATGAAAATGCATTTGTAAATACTCATGTATTCTTGCAATTTCCATGGAGGATTAAATTGAGGAATATCAAAATAAATGCAAGGAGAGAAGAGAGCTAAGGCCTGATAGGTCAGATTAGGAGATGATAAAGAAGTGAAAGTTGAACTAATGGAAGAGTTCAAAAACATCACTCTTGAAGAAGGAAGATAACTAGTGAATTAGGCTAGTGTTTTGATTTTTCCTAAATGGGACATTGTAGATGTAGTGGCTTTCAATACCATTATGAAGTCCAAGAATCATTTTCAGGATTCTGAAGAAGAAGTTAAGGCAGCATTACAAAACTCTTCCTTCAGTGAAGAATATGAGACCTTGGCGATTTGGGCATTGGCTCCATAAGGAAGAAAGCCAAACATTGTTGATATTAATCCAAATTTCAAAGGAGGATTAATAATAAAGAGGGCTTCAAAGACTACAACAACTGAAGCCACTAGTTTAACTATGAATGTGGCCAAGTTGGCCCAAAAGACTACTGAAAGGGAGGAGGCTGAAAGAAAGAGCCTAATGGAGAAGTGGGTATGTGCAGGATCATGGTGCGCCAAAAAGTGGCAATATTTGTAGGGTATGTGGTTGATGACTTTTTTTTCACCCAAAATTAATGAAACAAAAAGGGTTTTAAGAGGAGATTCTCAGCTTTCCAAAAATATAAATTATGATTTAATTTGAATTTAATAAATACTTATTATTCATTTTCTATTAGAATTACGATTAAAGTCCTAATCGATAGGCTAATTGAAAAACATCTATAACTTTCAAACGGTATCATATTTTTTGAATCCAAAACATGTGTCACATTCTATGCTTTACATAATATAGGATTAAAAAAAGAAAAAATAAATTTCATGAAGTTTTGACAAAGTTAAGGTGGTCAGACAGACGAGTTTTTATATTTTCTAAAAGTTGTAATAAAAATTAATAATTAATTATTTACTTGGAAAAAATTACAAAAAAATATGCATCACATCGGACATGAGTCCTCTACTTATATATAAAATCTTACAAAAAAATATTATCATTTTATTATGGTTAGGGTGGTCAGACAGACACCTACTTCTTATTTTTCCCTAAAATTTAAGTACTACTGCATTGAAATTTCAAATTTTCACCAAATAGATTTTATTTATTTTTAAATAAACCTAGTATTTTAGAAACTACATTAAATTTTCTACAAATTCTATTCTTACATATTTTTGAAATAATATAGGTAACTTATTCAAATATTTACGTCAAGTTGCCTAACACTGATTTTTCTAAATTTTTTGCCACTTAAGGGCCTTTTTTTTGCATGATGATCCTGCACATACCCAAGTATAACATTTTGATTGAAGAATATAGTAAAATGCAATAGAGGAATGTTGAGCTACAAACTGAAGTAGAAAGGTTCAAGTATAGACATACCGGGGAAACATCCAATGCTCCAAGAACCAGCACATCACCTCCCACAGTAGGTTCAATGCCTCTGCTTCTCCAAATGTTTGTACACCAGGGTCTCCCATTCAAAATCCTACTCTTACCCCTCCTCTAGAACAAGTTGATGAAGAAACAAAGTGCTCTCCTACAAAGAGGTAGCTCATGCAGAAAATTGATCAATTACAGACATCACTAAGGGTAAAAGAGGAGGGTTTTCTTTCAAAAAAAAAAGAAATTGTTACTCTTGATTTGGAGCATTTAAATGAAAATGTGGATAATAAACTACCCTCTATACATTCTTTGTATTCTTTGCTATTTTAAGCAGTAAATAATATTGATAGGGATCAAGGGATAGTGATTCCAATAATTCAAAATTGGTTCCCTAGGGAAAATAATCTAGATGTTATGAATAAAGCCTCAAGGTTTGATGTAAATAATAGGCCCCAATCAATGAAGCCTACTTATATATTAGTTAAATAATTGCAAGGTTTTCAAACCTTACTAGATGATCTAAGTAGGAAGATTAGGGAATTGGTAAAAAAATTCAATGATTGGGGTAACACACTATTACCTAATATAGCTGATGAGCAGGGGGGAATCAGAACACTCCAACAATGGCAGGATCAAGCAAGTAAAGTCATCAATAATCAAATTAAAATAATTTGTGATGACTCAAATGATGATTTGTTGGTAAATTGTATGGATGAGATTATTGGTACTAGCTCATTTTTGGAATCTTTTGAAAGAGATGCTAATCAGGTAGCAGTAAAGTATTTTCCTTATAGTACAAAGGTAAAAGAGGTGATTAATTTTGACTGGCCAACTAATGAAGAATACCAGATGTGGGTGGCTAAGTATTTGAATGATGATGAGTAAGAAGAGTGGGCTACCAACAGGTGGCAAACCAGATGTTGTGGTTACAATGTTTCTAGTTTTGTATGGATGACTTTCTTGGCATGGGTTTCACGTTGTTTTTTGTCATTGCATCAACCTTCCTCCGTCGACATGATGAATGAGAATATGCTCCAAGATGATTTTTGTTGTAACAATTTTTGAACAAGAATATTTTTCAAGGTGGTGGTTGTTGTAACAAATTTTGGAATATCACCAGGTGCTCCAATTGACTGGTGACAGGTGTACTTTTTGGCCCGGTGCTTGTTTGCTCCTTCATTTTCTATAAGAAGGATTTCAAGGCTAGAAGTATGGGTTAGCAAGTTAGATAATTTTTGTCGAGTCTAGGTGAAGTTGCAGAGCAAATTGTAAAGTCGATGGTTTTAGAGAAATACAATTTAGGTTTTGAGTCATTATGTAACAGGTTTTGAGTTCATAGAGATTTAATGTTGTATATGATTACTAGCATTTGAGTTGAAATAAAATTAGCTCATGTCTCTCCATTGTACATGCATATCTGAACTTTCAATGAAATAACTAAGGGTTGTTTTATCCATCTCACTATTGTGGTGTGTATGATTCTATTTTAGCTTTAATTCAAGGAATTAATCAAAATGCTTGAATGGGATTATAGGAGGATATGTGCTATATAAGGATTTGATAAATAGTCCTGGGTTAGAATGCACACTGATGAAATTGTAATGCAATATTGTCAGGGATCTTATATGTAATGTATTAAATCTGTTATAAACCTCTAGATACTTATGAATTTGACTCCTACAATAAATATATGGCACTGATCTAAGTTGTAATTATTCGTGTAGTTCAGTATTTGTTTGTCTTTGCCTAGAGCTTGCTACAAATTGCAAATCATTGACTATCTTATACAATGGATTTTTTTTAGTTATCTCATGCTCTAGATAGTTGATATTGTCTATGAACAACCAATTCTAGTTGATATTATCTTATCATGTTGAGCTATTAAGTGAGATCATCTGCTATTGTTAATGTTATTTATAATACATTTGGTGCAGAGGTTGTAAACACATTAAGGGATCAACCTCCCTAGTCTTGCAGAGCCTGAAGTGTACAAGGCTTTTAAAGTCCTCATCAATTTGTCTAGGTCCTTCGAGCTGCCCTCGATTGGAATTGTCAATTCCATAGGTATATTAGAAGACAAACTTGGTTACATTGTAAAAAGAACCAACATACACGTCAACCACTAAACAACCACCTCTACAACTGACTTTTGTTAATCTTTTATGATCACATGAAACATAAAACACACTAATTTCAAGGTTGTTAACATCACTATTGAAATGTTTTAATTTTTTGACCTCTCAAACATTAAAAAGTACATCATTAAATTAATTATGTAATGGCATAAAAATTAAAAACATCATGAATTAATTATGTAACCACATAAGTCAAATATAATTCTATCAAGAAATTGATATCAAATAGTTAATATAATCACATAACTTATACATTTCAATGTCACTGATCTTCTTCTTCATCCGACTCTTTGTCTGTATCATCCGATCTAGATTCAACATTGTAAGGATTGGTCATATCATGATCATCGTCATTGATATCAGTTTCGATAATGTCATCATCCACATGAATGTCATATTCATGAACATTAACTCATACATCATCATCATCCAGTTCCTCCTCTTCGACATCTTCATTGGGGACATCATCAACTAACTGTTGATCCTGATCATCATCTACATCATCTTCTAGTTCTTCGGTATCTTCTTCTTCCACCACATTATACTTTATTGGCCTTCCTCTTGGATCATGTCTAACAACAAATGACCAACCTATTTTACCTGGAACCTTTGAGTAAAATACCTGCTCACATTGGCTTGGAAGAACATAGGGCTCATTTCCAGCTCGCTCAATCAACCTTGTATTAACCATGGTAAATCCATTATCATGTTCAATAATAGTTCTCTCAAGATCATTTTCATTCAATCGAAGCCTGTACCATAGGATGACGAACAAAATTAATCTAAAGGACTTAAAGTCACACTCAAGTATATCATCCAAAATCCCATAGTATTGATTTTCTGAGACTTCTGGATGTATGTTGCTTCTAGATGAAACATTAGTCACTTGAAAGACTGCAGTTATACCAGAATAACAAGTTTTCTTCATGTCATCCAATATTTTGATTCAAAATTTACAACCATTACACCACATAGCCTTGTGGTGTTTCACCTGCAATATGTCAAACATGTAAAAATTATTGCAATATCGTCAGTTCATAAACATATTATTCTTGGCCTAATGTATGCAAAGAAAACAATCTCAAGATATATATACATCAATATACTTGAAAAATAATTAAATAATATGGGTGATTAATATATTTATACATACATGTTTATCTCTTAAACCATATGCTAAATCAATTTCCCTTTGTGTAACATTGGAATCTCTATTACAATGAGCTTCTTTAACCAATGAAGCCACACCTTCCCATGTTAATGTGCAACCAGATTGTTGACATCATTCAATCCATATCGTCATCCAATCAAGATTGTTGGTGATGTACAAATGTAGTGCATCCCACTCTCAACCAACTGTACCAAAATAAATTGAAATTCACAAACGATGTATAATTATTTAAATACCACAGTATACAACCTTAATTTAAAATTGATGTATATTGAAGATTAAAATTAAATAAGTACAATATACATAAAAACCATATGTAAAATGCATTTCAATTAATCTCCATGACCATCTTATAATTACCTCTCACTTTCCTCAATCTACCTTTCCCCAACAGGTACTCCCCTTCGAATTTCTTAATGGAGTTGGGATCCCAAATGTGATCTAAATGGATCTTTGCTGCAAACTTAGGAAGATATTCACTAATGTACACCATGATCTGGTATACCATATATCCCTCCACCATAGAACCCTTAGGATGTGCTCTTTGTCTAGGCAAAGCTTTCAAAAATTTCAATTGCCTCTCAACCATCCACATTGACCTTGTGTGTACAGGTCCACACAATTCAATCTCCTCAACTTGGTGTATGAGGTAGTGTTCTTGTGCATTGAAAAATGTTGAAGATAGACACTTTTGCATTTCACACATTAGACGAGTAATTTTTCTCTTCCAATAATTTATATCTTCTTTATGGATTTCTTTAGATGATAGCCGTCTACAAGTGATTCAAGGCACAAATATATTAATGATATTTAACAAAAATATGCAGTATATTACATAACAAGTAAAACAAATGGCAATTATAAGATGTATACAGTGAATTGAACAAATCTCGCTACTTACCTCATGTATTTTCCAAGATCATATATAACTTTCTTAACATTGTTGTCAAAGTTGTCTGGGAGAGATAGAGGTAGAATGTACTGCAACAATTATAAAATGAGATCTTTTCATTATTTTTCCAAAAGTAGTAAAAATAATACACTGAAAAGTACATGCATTATACAAGGGTATATAATATACCATAATAATTACCTTAATGAAGGTATTCCAATCATTTGTTTTCATCCCTGACCCAAATTCACCTTTCTTTTTTATTATATTGTTTATGTTCACAGCAAATCCTATGGGAAATCAATTTTTTTGTATGACTTCTTTTACAGCAATGCTTTGCTGCTCTGTTAATAACCAAGGAAGGACACTTATATTAATTTGGTCTCCATCACTATTCAATTGAATGAAATTTTTCATTGCATGATTGGCTTCCTGAATGTCACTACAAATTTTGATAATTTTTTCTTTGTCATTCCTTCCATCCAATATTTTCCATAATATTTATGTTATATTCTTTCCGATATGCATTGTATCAAACAAATGCACAATTTGTAGCTGCTCATAGTAGGGCAACCTACTAAATTATCTGGGATATGTTTTCAGTCCCTGTGGAAGCCGACCATTAATGCCTTGATGACCTCAATGGAGCATATAATTTAAAAAAATTAACAACGACAATCATTGTCAATTACAACACAAGTAAACACAACACAATATAAAAATATAAATTCAAAACATATCATATATGATAGATAAACAATTTGATTTGATGTATAACCTTGACGATTAATTCTATTATATTCCAACTTCCATAGGTGAGGTGACATTCTTCGTGATTTTGATGTAGTCTCCTCTTTCCCATTGAAAATATGTTTTTCGGTAGTTTGATACTTATGATTTCTATGGAGGAAGTGCCTATACTCATCAAACACCTGCTTTCCTAAACTTGTTGAATGACGAGATTTCATCTTTGGACCACAAATTAGACATACAAATTTTCCCTTTGTTTGAAGACCTGCAAGATGATATATGATTGGATTAAATATATCAATTTTTATAATTATATATAGTGAATAGATTATTTTAAAAAAATTCATGATATCTACTTCATCAAATTAAATATTTTTAAAGTGCAGTCGAATGTTATAACATAACACAAAAATGTGTTAGCCCTGGGGCATCATGAATTGTCCATACAAGCATTGCATGGAATTGAAATTGTCTTTGTTCTATTGGTCTGGAGACGTCATACATTGTGAAACCATTCCATAACTTTAGTAACTTGTCGATAAGAGGCTCGATATATACATTCATATCTTTAACTTGGTACTTACCTAGTTGAATGAACATAAACATTACATAATTATTATAACCATTTTGCTGCAATATATATAAATTAATGTACATGACTATTGAGTGAAAAAAATATAAGTCATTATGCAACAAATAAGACAAATGAGATGCTACTATGTTAAAGAACATTGATGTAAACAAATACCTGGAACAATCATTGACAACATTATGTGCTCCCTCTTTATTGACATCCATGGAGGAATGTTATTGTTGATAACAAAAATAGGCCACACTGAATAAATAGATCTAAGCTCTCCAAATGGATTGACACCGTCTACTCCCAATGAAAGCCTGAGATTACGAGGTTCTTCTTTAAAGTGTGGCCATTTTTCCTCCATGTCCCTAAATGTAGAACCATCTACAGGAATTCGAAGAATGTCATCTCCACTTCTATTCCGTGCATGTTAATCCATTAATTGTGCTAAGGTTTTGCACCTAAATAATCGTTGCATACATGGAATAATGGGAATATAAAAAAGAACCTTGTGAGGCACCTTTTTTGTTGGTTGATCTATTTGATATCTACTGATATGACATTCCAGGCATTCTGTTGCAAATTTCTGTTGTTTATAATATATAATATGATCATTGGGGCATGCATCTATTGCTTGATACTCCATTCCGATGTCTTTCATAATGGTACATAAATCTCAGTATGAGTGAGGTAAAATATTTGATGGTGGTAACAAAAATTCACCAATCAATATACAACAAAAATAAATTTGTTCATATAAATAATATTAATGGTACATATTTCATCATTTATTTACTAGTGATGAACTAAAAACAATTAAAATAGATGAAAAAATATGGTATATATGACATACCTTAACATCCGTGAGATTGCTATGTTCTGATAAACCATTCATAACCTTCAAGTTCAATAGCAACAATATAGCTAAGAGAAGAGTTGTTTCAGAGCCTTCATAGAGGGGCTCATATGCCTTGTCAAGTACAAGTAAATCATGAACATCATCAAAGTCATTTTGATCATCATGATTAGCTCTACCACTAAATGTGGCATGGATCAATGTATTTGTACCATCATCTTCAACTGTGTTTTCTGGCACTTGATCATCTTCTTCCATAGGATCATTAACTTCATTTTTGATATTCATAGCTCCATGTTCGTCTGCTTGCAAAAACACATTCTCTGGCCTGTGATAATCCATATCATCTGCCCTAGGGTGCCCCACCTTTATAATAATGATAGACACAAATAAACCATGATCATGATCAAGTGATCATATATCTATAAAAAATGTTAAAAAAATATAAACATTTACAAATTCAATCAATATAAACACATATAATGAACAACTTACCAATGGACGATAATCCTGCCCCCCTTCAATGTGACCATGCTGCCTACAATGTTTCTCAGTTGTTGTGATTAAAATTCATCTCGTATTTAAGCCCTTGCAATTATTGCAAGGACAATAACATTTCCCATCACCCTTTCTTTTCAATCTAGCCCACAATCTATCAAGTGTCTCTTCATTTTGTTCTGGACTAATATTATCTAACATGATTTTTCTTTACCAACCTTGACTATTTAGATCTTCAAAAAATATCAAGCTCACACTCCAATAATTTTTATTCATAGATAGGTAACATAATCTAATAATTTCAATATTTTACACCAAAAATATTTGGCATGCAACAACCCCTACAAAAGAGAAGATAGTCTGAAGTTAATGACCCCAAAAATCACTTTACAATGTTAATTCCAAAACTTATTAAATTTTGATTTTACTTTGATTTCCAACCGTTAAGACTCCTAAAATCAGAATATTGAACTTGATCACAAAATATCTACAACAATGGAGGTAGTGAGCTAGTAAGAGCAAGTGACCCATTCCTCAGGAGCAACGAGTCAGAATCATCATTGCTAATGTCAATACAGATTTATCCTTTTAGTTAAAGATGCAATGTGTCACTTCTTATGACGAGCTTATCCCTAGGGCCCTCAACATTGAGAGATCCCTAATAAAAAACAATAGAAGCATTTGTAAGAGCATGATTAGGGTACAAACCCTAGGCCTTCGTAGAAACATAAACAATAACTATAGCAGATTAGTGAGGTTGCAATACCAGAAAGATTGAGACATTGTAGGTAATAAAAAAATCTTGCAATCTAAAGATTGTAGCCAATAACAAGCACACTATGTAGCTTAGTGACATTTGTAAATGCAATCTATGGTAAGAAAAATGACAGTCACTTGAGATGTCATAGTCAAAAATAGGCTAGAAGTGACAAAATAATAAAGCTCAAACCTTGCATAGTAAAGTGGAGATTTTAATAGTGAGTTTCCTTATGCCATTGCTGACCTTGGGTTTTCAAATACTTTTGGTAGTGTTAGACAAGGAAAATGCAATCAGGGAATAACTGTCCAAATGAAGTAATAGTGGTAATCATAGGTTCAATGTTTCTTCTTAGCCATTAATATTGTATAATGGAGGTAGTGGATTGCATGTTTGAGCAGTGTTTTGAGACTCACCAAAGATGGGAAAATAGTGAATAATACCTTGTGGACTGTGAAGTAGTGTCAATAAGGTTGAAGGATCTTAAGAAATACAATACCATGAAACAATGAGTCCCCTGTAGTAAGTAGGCAGTCTATAGGGCATAGTTTGATTTTATAGAAGGATACTCATGAAAGGAATCTTCAAGTGATAGTGAGTGAACTGTTTGAGATTGCAGCTGAGGGTGCAATACCCAGTCTTAAAGGAAGTTAGCAAAGCAGTAAATATGCAAGAAAATTGAATTGTACACAACAAACAATTCACAATGTTATCTTCCATAATGCCTTTAGTTTGAAGACAAAAATGTCATTGTATCTTCATGATGAAAGTGGTGACGTTAATGGTCAATCACTGGCAACCATGATTTTAAAACATGCTATTGTGCTTATGGAGGTAACATTTTAAGCAAGGCAGTGAGTGGTGGTTTGGAACAATGGCAGGTATGAAGGACTTGCTTTATATGCATACTATGCAGTCTAGCTTAAGATAACATTCTTAGAAGAGATTGAAGGTGGATTATGAAACTCAAGGGTTACCATGAAAATGATTAAAGCAAAGACTGAGATCTATTTAAAAGCCACAATCATGAAGATATTAAAGATGTCACATGCAAGAACCTAGTAGCTGGAGTAATGAATACAGTGCCAAAGAGGACAGTGTGCTAGGGCAGATTTAGGAGATCTCCACATTATCTAATTATAGGGAAATACATCATTTTTTTTTTTAATTAAATGAAATCATTCTAAACCCTATATAGGATACATTGATACTTCAAAAGCCTCTAAAGGACTTTGAGATTATGCAAATATATGTCAAGTACCATTCATAAGGTTTAAAAAATCTTGATCACTCTCTAGAATAGCCCATTAAACATGGGATGTGTTTGAATGCACTACATAATTGATATAACACAACCACTCTACATATCAACTAGAGTTATAGGCTCTTTATTGCAGCAAGAGGTAATCACTCTTCGATCATGCTATAATTATATCCTAACCTATTAAACTTGAGACAACTTGAATGCACCCAATGATGATTGACAGGTCTACATTATATGAGTGCCTCCATTTCTATCACAACATAGCCACATTAAACTTGGGTCACACATGAATGCATCCTGTATTTGTTATAGCACAAGTATGCCACATGACCAATACAGTTATGGATCACATAATTACATTCACAAGAATCTATTCCTCGATTGTGATCTTATGGTGATTCCACACAACAAAATCTGTACATGAAATTCTCAAAACCCTTAACCTCTAAAAATGAAATCTGATGAGATGTTGCTTTAAAATATGATTTTCAAACTTGGAACTACAAATCTGACTTCAAAACTAAATTCTGCAAAAAGAAAATGACTACCCTCAACCTGGCGATATCTTCTTGATTTTTTTCTGATTTTTCCCAAGAAAATCATCCTTAGTTCTCCACAAACTGTCTCAATTAGAGAAAAACACTGTCGCAATAAATCAGGCATGAACTCACTTTCGTTATGTCAGCCACAATTTGATTTTTTTTTAATTTTTCATGTTTGTCAAAAATTCGACGAAAATGGTAGCCGACATTTCGATGAACCCTAGGTTCATCAAAAGTTCGACGAACGTCGGGGATAAACTTTCAAAAAATTGGAAATTATCAAATCAAATTTTACAAGCACCCGACGAACATCCTATTTTACATATTTTGTCAGACAGTTTCCTCGTATTTTACAGTCAAATGTATTAGTGAATGTATGCTCTAGGTTGTGAATTTTTTTTTAGGACACTTTGTGAATTTGCATATTGCTGTTGTGGATTATAATGTAAGCCTTATTTTGTTGTATAGGAAATTGTTGTTGTTGGGCTTCTTCTTTTTTGTGCTTGTTGATCTTGCAAGGATTGTTGTGCTTGTTTATATGCAATAGAATTTTTGTGAGCAATATTATTTTGTCCTTGAGGTGATCGAATGGTGTTTGGATTTGGGACAATTAGTTTGTTTTAATATATTGTCTTGATCAGATGTTCTAATTTTATGAAATATGTGGTGGATTTTATGGAATCATGTTATGAATGGCTTGTGATTTAGGATTTTTTTGGTTTTTGTATTGATGTGAGACTTGATTTTGGTTATTCATACTTACCCCATATTGATTTTTTTGTGAAGAAACTTGTCCTTGATTTTTTTGTGCTATGAGTCCTTGTAATATTTGGGATTGTGATGGAGGGATATAAGTTTGAGGACCCATTTGATTTTATATTATTTGGGAGATTCCTTGATGTTGAGCCATGGGTTGAGATCCTTGATATGAAGCCACTTGGTTTTGTGATGTTTGCGGCATGCCTTGATTTTGGTTCAATGAATTTCCTTGATGTTGAGATACTTTATGTTAGGTCATTTTTTGTTGTGACAATTGATTTGATATTTTATTTCCTTGGAAATTGACTTGGGAATTTTGACTCACTTGATTATGTTGAACATTAGGAATATTAGTTTGAATATTTTGGGCAGTAGATGCTAGTGGAGGATATAGTTGTGCATGAAAATTTGGTGCCATGTTTGTGTTTTTGATATGTGATGTAAGTGGCATGTTTGGATGTTGAGAATGTTGAGGGATGGGGATACTTGTGTTTTGACTACCCAGTATGTGTTCTTCCATAGACTTTGAGTATAACCAATTCTGTTTCCTTGTTGAGTTGAAAGGTTAGATGGATGTCCCTAGTGATTTTAGGTTGGCTTGGAACATATAATGAAGATGTTTGTGTCATAGACTGAGTGATATTTTGAGATGATTGAACTATTTTTTGATAAGGTTGAACCATGGATACAATATTTGAAAGGGGTTTCTCAGGCTATGTGTGTTTACATCAAATGAAGAAGGGAGTTTGTCTCCTTATTTTCCTAGTGCCAACATGTATTGATTAGGATTCAACTTCATCATGGTGTTGACAAGATGATGAAATTTAGGATTTTTTTGCATCTCAATTATTTCATCTTCAGGATGTTCCATGGGGTTGTTTGTGACATATTCTACATGAACTCTTGGGTCTTGTGAAGTTTGGAGTGGTTGTGATGAATGATTTCTTGGAGTGGTGAAAACTCTCAGATTAAAATCATTCATGTCAATGATTTTTTCATTTGTTCCACTCATGATAGATAGATTTGTGTTAAATTTCTACATGTTTCTCTTGTGTTATGATCTTGTTGTAACCATAAAACCTGGATCAACTGTGGGAGTAGTATGTTGTGATTTGTATTGTTTAAACTCGTGGGCTGATTCATTTTTTTCTAAAAGTGAACCTCTAAGGGATTTAGAACCAATGACAATATGAATGGTGAAGGAATGAGTGATGTGGATGATAAGGAACTCTCAATTTGGGACAAATCTAAACTTAAGTTTTGTCATATTGCCTAATATGGAAGTTTGGTTGGTGAGGATGCTAATGAACTTACAAATCCTAGTAGTAGACTTGTGACTCTAGGATAAGTGTGTCCAAAAGGATGATTATTAATCCAACTAGATGTATGAAGAGAGATATGTTTCCAACATTTAGCTAACTTAGATGATGTTTGATGAAAACTTTTTTCTATGAGATTTTTTTGTCTAAAATTTGAAGTTGTTGGTGAGATGAGATGTTTAAATTGTTTGATGTTGGATGTAAATTTTATGGTTGATATTTGATCCTTGTGAACACTAAACCTGAATTTTCTCAAATATTGACAAATATTAGCATCATTAGTCAATTTAAACAAAGAAAATAAAGTAATCCTATGAAATACTTGATCATGCTAGATATGCCAACAAGATAAAAACAACCAAGAAAACTAAATGTAAGAATATAAAAACATTAATCAAACTCTATCCCATAGTGGGAGTGGTGCTTCTTTGATGTGGAAAGAATTCCCTTTCCCACCCCCTTGGATAAACCTTCCAAGATGTGATGAAGTCCAATTTCCCTCAAAGATATTGATAGCAATTGGAGGATAATGACTTTGCATAAATAAGTGGATCCTTTCTTCATAGAGAATCCCTCTATAAATAGGGTTGAAGGGTTGAAGAATGAAGAGATTGGAGGAATGTGGGATTAAAGGAGAGCCAATAGGATTGTGACACTTGTCACAATTCTATTGGATGAGGATGGAGCACATTTTGAGGAATGCGTAAAGTACAAGAGATGGAAGAGAAATAAATGAAAATGGTTGAGGATTTGAAAGGGTGTAAGAAGAAGTAAATGAATGTAAGAGGTATTTATAGATGTGTAAGATGCTATTTAAAAACTTTGGAGGGAAATTGAACGAGGAGGTAGTTGGGAGGAATATTCCTAGGAATATGCCATTGTGAGGATAAATAAGGTAATTAGCTAATTAAAAGAAATGAATTTCATATGCAACCTAGTTAGTTGACCATGGGTTGATTTAATTTCTATTGGGGAGTTAAAAGCTAGAGGATTTGTTAATGATGATTATAAAGTGGCTTAAGGTTAATTAATTCAAAATTAATTAACTTGGATGGGTTAGGGGATGTGACATTTTATTTGATTTATTTAATCAAATTAGAGTACTTTAGGGGGATTTACTTAAATGATTTGATTTAATTAAATATCATGAACATTAGTTAGAAGAAAGATGAATTAATCTAATCAAGTTAATTATCTAATTAATAGTAGAGATTGGTGAATTTAACTAAATAATAAAGATTTTTTAATTAATTGGTTACTCCAAAGTGATTTAGGAGAAAATGGTGTTAATTTATTAGAATCAAATGCTTAATATCAATCAAGACTTTTTAAGTGTCTAAAATCCTAATGTTTAAACCTAAGAGGGACTTGTCAAAATATAACACCCTGTCAAGAAACCCTAGAGGACAACACTTACTATGCCACATTAATGGAACATTTTTTTAAAATGAAATAACAATAGATTGCATAACATGATAATCTAAATCTAGGTCCTCTAAGGTTCCTCAACAATGCTACTCACAAAACTAATAATCAAGATAACTAGAACCATTTCATTAAATTTTCAAATGACGTGAGTTATCTAACATGCAAGTTCATTTAAAGCACCAAATGTGATGTGTTCTACATTATTTACTTCCATAATATGTCAACTGATAATTAAAATAAATAAAAACATATATGGCCAACTAACATATGTAAGATACATCATTTTACAATATCCATAACAAGAAGAGTACATCAACATCAGTAACATTGTTACAATATTTACAACAATGCTTCCCAGAGTACATGTGGAAGCATTACATCAAATCACAGTAAGAGATACAACTGATATATAATCCAATACATATACATAGAATGTTTTATCCTCGAACTAGAACAAGGTCAGGAGTCCACAACATCAAGAACAATATCCACACACACAAACATGCAAAAAAATACCTAATGGAGGAAAAAGCACCAACCTCCCAACCATGTGGAACCCTAAGGTCCACCCCTCGTACTAGAAGATAATACAAGGACCCACATCATATAGAAATTCAAGAAGACAACATGCTGATATAAACAAGGGCTATGCATGACTCCAACACAACATTTCTAATAATACCAACATCAAATACTACACTTACATCACTTCCAGAGACATTCATACAACATAAGGAGAAAACACAACTAGGGAATGCTAGACTTCAATAGGGAGGAGTTCCATCACATAAATTGATATGGGTTGTCTTGGCATAGGCCCTGACCCCCATCCTAGGTTGTCTTAATAGCCTCTCTTGATCCCCATCCCTCATACAAACTCATGCAAAAAATAACATACCTTTCATGTGGACAAGGCAGTTGGTCTCGCCATTCCAGGCCTTCCAATCTCATCTCAATCCTAAATGAGAACTTGACCCATGAGTGATCCATATCATTATTTTGATTAATGTGAAATATACCCATCCTCCTAATCCATTATTAAAGTTATCACTAGATTTAGAAACCCTCCAATGGGTTGTCCTGGACACCACTTTGTGTTTCGGCCCCCATTTAGAGCCACTCCCCCTACTTGCAACTAGTAAACCCTACATGTCAAGCACGAAATTTACCATATTGCATACTTAACATAATCACATGAATCAATACATAGTGGAAGGAATTGGCCATCTTGCACACTTATAACATTCACAAGAATCTATACATAGTGCGAGGCACTGACCATCTTACACACTTATCACAATCACAAGAATCTATACATAGTGCAAGGAATTATCCATCTTGCACCCAACACAAAGCATTGCCAAACCACTTCCAAACTAAAACAATCACAAGAACCATATTGTGTGCAAGTGTTTCTATCCCTAAAAATGAAAAAACAATTAGAGATGCAAACAAAAGAACAAAAAAAACACTCAGATTAGGCCTAGTTTAGTTTAAAAAAATTCAATTAAATTGAAACTTTTTACCTTGTTCATATGATGGTATTGGTTGGCCCTTTGATTGATTGATATGTGTACTCCTTGGTGGAAAAATGGCTCAAAATGATGCTAAGGTGAAGATGAATGCAATGGTGGATATGGGTAGTTGAATGGATGTAAGATGTGAGCTCTATGATGGTTGCAACAATGTAGGATGCTTGGATGTTTGAGTGCTACAATGTTAAGTGTGCTTGATTATGGATAGTGAAAATGGGAGCAATTCCACCATTTTTAGGGGAAGTGCCTCTAAATGAATGGAGGGCCTAGATTGAGCCAATGTTGATGCAATCAAGGGCTAGGGTGATTTGAGAACTCACAATCCCTCACATATTGACATGTGGTAGATACAATGGAAAGAAGGGGATGATGTGGATGTTACATGGAGGTACTAGGTTGTGCCTTGGGAAGGGAAAATATCTCCTAATAAACGAGGTCCTTGTCCACATGCTCTTGAGAGGACATGTGAGGAATTAAAAATTCCTCAAAAATTCTCATGAGGATGGGTGAAGGAATTTTTAATTTCTTAAACTGCATTGGGAGATTAAATGTGAATTAAAAATTCACACATGGAGAACAAGGTGCCTTCTCTAAAATGAGAAAGCACTTAATAGGCTTTACTTAGGACACATGGCATAAATAACATGGAGATTAGGTTAGGTTAATCATGTGATTAAGGTTGTGCAAATACTTGATTAGACAAATTAATGATAGATTAAAGGCAAGTGGGAGATTATAGAGGATGTGACCCTAATGATGATTAGGGGTGTGTACATCCTAATCACAGGTTAATTAAATAATCTAGATTAGAGAGTATTATGGAGGGTGTGACATGAGGAGAGAGAAAAATGATGAATTAAAAATAGATTTAATTCATTTGGGGCAAAGTGACCAAATTAAATAAATTGGGATATCTATTTAATTTATAGATGAAAGGGGTACGGTATTCAATGGATTTATTAATTACATTAGGGACATTAGGCTACAGGGAAATATTAATCAAATAATAAATTATTTAATTAATGTGGATGAGGGATGCAGGATAGAGGAATACAAGGGGTGAATGTGGCCATATGGAAGTGGTCAAATTCAGGTGTCTACATTTTTTCCCTCTTCAAAATACTATTAAAATAATAGTGTTTCAAAGAAAAATAAAATACAGACAACTCGATAGAAGAAAATAATGTTAGATGATGCCACAGTATCAAAGAGGAATGGACAAGATGAAATTATGGAGGAAAATGGTAGGGTATGACCCCTCAAGAGGGAATATGGGGAAGAAAAGGGGCCTCAAGTGACTTCTCGATATGGAGTAACGAAGCGTACGATGTGATACAATGTGAAAAACCATGAAGAATGGATTTTGAATGGAGGAAAATGTTGGAAAGATACACTGTAAATGTTATTTGGTGTCGTCATTGATGGAAACCCTAGTCAGTAATTTGATCTGCATGTCATAAATTGGTCATATCGACAGACAAATGAAAGACAGTGAAGGTAGTGCAGAGCATTCGGTAGTTTTGTGTTCATCAACTCACATGCAGATTTTCTATTGATATTTTGAGTTGTGGATCTCAGGAGATGTTGGTCTATGCATGTGTTTTGTTGTTCAAAAATCTTAGTGCCTCGTATCAAGTTGTGTGGAAGTTTGGAGATCTAGTTGGATATTTTTTTGTTCATCTATGTTTGGAGGTTGACCCAGTTGACTTAATGTGTCGTGGATATTCAAAGAGTGTTTACTCAATTTATTTTGTGTTTGTGCATTTTTATTTTGGTCCTAGCTAAGTAGTGGCTGACCATAGTGGATGTGCATTGAATATTATTCATTATTTGAGCTGACAGTTGCAATTTTTTTTCTATTTTGTTGGAGCCGACTTATAGCAATCAAATCCTTAGTCACGAATATATATAAATGATCGAATACATCATTTGGATATATGTAGAAGATGTGTCAATGTGTATTACAAATATCATAAGGGTGATTGAGTGATTATGCATAGTTTCACTTGTAAATTAAAATTTTTATGGTGCGAGTCAGAGCAGAGCAGAGTAGAAGTGTAGAATCAATATGAAGGACAAAAGATCGACTGTTGAGCCTAACTACAACTGTAATCAAGCATTTTTAGATGCTATTCTCTCAATTCATTTTCTTGGATCTAATCCAAAACTCTGTAAGGAAGTTTTCCTCTCTATTTTGAGTAGTGAGCTCTAGGCAGTGCACCCAAATGCAAGTGCATTCCCATATTGTAATATTTCTTTTGGGTATACTCATATCATATTATGGGGTAAGTGCACCAAGATGGTTGCACTTTTGTGGCCACAAAAGTGAAAAATGAGACAAAATGCGTTCGCGTTATAACGCATTCAAGTTATAACACGAACGCGTCATGGCTTTTTAAAAGCAAAAAAAAAGTGAACATTCTTCATTTGATTTTTACTGGTTTTCATTTCCGCCCGCAGCCAAAAACCCTGCACTACGCGCTCGCGTTGTTGAGGAGGTGATTTCTTCAGATTTGATCAACTTGAGTTTGATTTTCTTCACAAATATGGCACCACGACGACGAAGAGATGCAAGAGGTAAGTTTTGTTTGGTATTTGTAATGAATTTTTTTGTTTTAAATTGATTTTGTTTGTTTTAGTTTAGAAGTGAATGATTTTTTTTTAATTTGTAGGAAATCCTCAACAAGAGGAGGAAAATCCTCAACCAAATCAACCTCAACAAAATCAACCTCAACAACAAAATCAACCTCCCCCACCATTCTCTCAATACCCTCCCTGGCACTTAAAAAAAATTTGAAATGAAATTAAAAACAATAAAAAGTTGAGGATCTTATTAGTAGGTTGAGTGATCAAAATTCTTCAACCACAGAAAGGATACATCTAGCAGATTCATTGAAGGATTTGTTAAAAAATGTGGATGCAATTACCCAACAAATATCTGGATGGAAAAATAGGAGGCAAACATCAAGGGCATATTATGAAGATAAATTATCATATAAACAAGTTAAAGATTTAAAGATTACTAAAGGCGATTTGTGCTCTCTATTCACTGACCCTAGAACAAATCAAAATCTCACCCTCAATGCAAAGAGGTTTCCTATCCATTGGTGCCACCACCAGAGATTAGGAACCATTTTTATGACAAATGGTATATGGTCTTTGATTACCCACCGTGCAATAACTGTGAAGTCCCCCAATATTTTCTTAGGAAATTATACTGTGAGTTTGTATTGAACCAAATCCTGAATTATTTTGATATGAGGGAGTTTCAGGGGAGAGGTGGGGGGTCAGCATAGGATAGGCAGTGCCTGTTGGATCCTACGGCAGAGCGACCTCTCGCTAGGCACCCTCATGAGAAGTGCGATGCGGTAGTTGCAAAGGAGAGTGCTGATGTAGAGACTTTGCAGGCGATCACATCCTTGACTCGGAGTGTCATCCACCACACTAGCCCCATTATACAGCGCAATCCAGGGGAGTCTTCAGGTGGTGGCCTTCGAGGCCATGTGTGTCGATCTTGTGGAGCCACTTGTTCGTATGACCCTACCAGCCCTCAGGAGGGTGCTACACAAGATCCATATACTTCTACGCAGCCTGATCCGTATGCATCTACGGGGATGGAGCTAACGATGCCATGATGCATATGGTATTGGCTTGATGGGGTAAAATTGAACATGTTCATTGAATTTAGTTTTATTAAATTTTAATTGTCAAATGCAAGATTAACTAATTTAGTTTTATTATTTTAATAAAATTATAGGAGTCTGATGTTGACCACAGGTACCTGATCAATCTACTTATTTATGCAGTACCTATGTTAGGGTATGTAAAGTTAGTAAACAATTATAGGGTGGTACATAATTAATATCATTTTTCTGAATGGTATTTTAATATGTGATTTTGGATGTTGAGCAGGGGTGTTGGAGGTTTCAAAGAAACACCTCACGAGTGCAAATGGGTGATCAAACTTTCCCTTTGAGGTAATATAGAATAAATAGAACTTAAAGTTAATGAATTCTAAGTTTAATCTAAATTTTGCTATATATAGTCATAAGAGTTATATGGAGTTCCACTAGGTTATTATTTGAAATCTTTTAAGAATGGTCCTACCATGATTGTTTGTCTTAGAATTCCTACACTGAAGCTATATATAATAAAAATTTAACATGGAACTGACAAAGGTAGAGCTACATTCTACTCCATCCTATATAATTTTTTGTGATGTCAACGTAACCAAGAATAAGATGATGGATGTCCTACATGATGTCAATGTAACCAAAAATAAAATTTCTATCCTCAACCCTATCTATCATCCAAGACTCCTTCAATATCTCCTAGACACTTGGAGATGCTTAAGACTAGGTCAAAATACCCTATATTCTCTTCATTTGTTGCATAGCTCATCAAGTTTCCCTATATGTTCTCTAACTAATCATGATTGCATGGAAATAATTTATAATTACTCATTAAACTCTCAACCATTGGAGCCTCCTCAAAATTTCCCATAGGATGTGGAAAATGCTTAGAAATGATTAAATTCCCTAATAGGGTGTGGGAGATCTTTTAGGAAAACATTTGACACTAATTTGATCCATTGAATTCTTCTTCATTCTTATATATTCCTCAAATATACCTTGCAATACCCCTATCATACCTAAATCTACTACATTCATGTCCTTGTTAGCTAGCATGTAGGTGATATAGTATAGTCCATGA